>LOEQ01004370.1:0-11769 GCA_001685075.1 Bramus lutescens | reverse complement strand
CGGGAGTGGGGAGGTCGGCAGTGGGGGAGGTCGGGAGTGGAGAGGTCAGGAGGTGGGGAGGTCAGGAGTGGTTGCTATTCACTAGGTTCCACATCCTCCTCTCCATGAAGTTATTAGAAGGGAGGTCAAGAGTGGCTGCAACTCACTGGGTTCTGCATCCTCCCCTCTATGTGGCTGGAGGGTGAAGTCTGGTTATTTAAAAAAAAACATTTGATTGTGAGCCTAGCCTTTAAAAGCTGAACCATCTCTCCAGCTAATCCCAGCACTCGGGAGGCAGAGGCAGGTGGATCTCTATGAGTTCGAGGCCAGCCTGGTCTACAAGAGCTAGTTGCAGGACAAGCATCAAAGAAACCCTATCTCGAAAAAGCAAAAAAAATTTAAAAAAAATTTTTTTGAGCACTGGGCTAAAGTAGGAAGAAAGGGAACTGAGTGGGCTGAGAAGCCAGAGTGTGTGGTCTTGAGAGGGATTGATGTGGGATGTCTCTCTGTATGCTGTGAATGTTTTATTACCATTGGTTAATAAANGAGGCAGGTGGATCTCTATGAGTTCGAGGCCAGCCTGGTCTACAAGAGCTAGTTGCAGGACAAGCATCAAAGAAACCCTATCTCGAAAAAGCAAAAAAAATTTAAAAAAAATTTTTTTGAGCACTGGGCTAAAGTAGGAAGAAAGGGAACTGAGTGGGCTGAGAAGCCAGAGTGTGTGGTCTTGAGAGGGATTGATGTGGGATGTCTCTCTGTATGCTGTGAATGTTTTATTACCATTGGTTAATAAAGAAGCTGATTTGGCCAACAACCAGGCAGAATAGAGCCAGGTGGGAAATCTAAACAGAGATATAATGAGGAAAAGGGCAGAGCCAGGGACACACCAGCTGCTGCTAGAGAAGCCACGAACTTTGTGGTAAAATATAGATTAGTAGAAATGGGTTAATTTAAATTGTAAGAGCTAGTTAATAATAAGCCTGAGCCAAAGAGTTTGTAATTAAAATTAAGCCTTAGAGTGGTTATTTGGGAGCTGGTGGGCAGGAGAGAAACCTCCAGCTACAGAGGAATCATTTGACTGGAGAACTGGGTCATTTGGAAGGTTTGGAGGTTCAATTCATCAGCAGCTTCTGTGCTTCCTCTGATCCTGGGAGGCATTGGTGGCCATAATCTAGGTGGTTATGAAAGCCTAACTGTGCCTGGGGCCACCCTCCAGTGTGTGCGTGTGCCTGTGCGCGTGGATGAGAGAGAGAGAGTATTAAAGTGTTTTTTTACTCTTGAGGGGAATGGATGGGAGGGAGACTTTCAGATTGAAAGGCAGGATGGTCATAGTGGCAATGCTGGAGCAAGAATTATATAGAAACTAGGGTGGCCATGAGCCAGAAAAGGAATGCAGATTTTACTTTATTTGTGATAGGGTTTTATATAGCTTGGGTAGGCAGGCCTTCCTTGAGCTTGCTACCTAGCTGAAGAAGACACTGAGCTTTTTAAATTAAAATCTGTCCATTTAGGGCTGGAGAGATATCTCAGTAGTTAAGAACACTGGCTGTTCTTGCAGAAGATCTGAATTTTGTTTTCCACCACCCACATGGCAGCTCACTACTGCTTATAATTCCAGTTCCAGGGTATGCAATGCCTCTTCTGATCTCTTCAGGCACTGCACACACATGGTGCACTTACAGACATGCAGGCAAAACAACCATAAAATAAAAATAAATACATCTTTAAAAATTATTCTTTTATTTATTTGTATGGCAAATGCTCATGTGAGTATGTGCATGCCTGTCTGCGAGTATGCATGTGGGAGGTCAGAGGTCAGTGTCGGATGTTGTCCTCTATTGCTTTCTGCCTTATTTTTTGAGACAGAGTCTCTTACTGAACCTGGAGCTCGTTGATTCAGCGAGGCTGTTTGGCCAGTGAGCTCCAGGGATCTGCCTGTCTGCCATCCTCCAGAGCTGGGGTTACAGATTTGCAGCACTGTGCCTGGGTTTTACCCTAGCTCTGACCTTGTGCTTTTGATCCTCCCACCTTCCTCTCCCGAGTTCTGGAATTACCTGTGTGCACTGCTGTATCTAATAGGAGCTGTGCTGGGGATTGAAGCCAAGCTTCCTACCTTAGACAAACACTACCAAATGAGCCACACCCCAGTTCCATCAGATAGCCCTCAACCTTGGGGAGTGTTTACTTAGGAATGTTCTTCCACACCCATCATCTGAGTTATGTTAGCCGCCAAGATAATGTGTGGAATCTACTGAGCCCAGCACTCTATAAGGCACAGAGCTTCGGGTAAAGGAGACAGACACTCCCTGTTCTCAGGAAGTGGATGGGAAAACAGCTGCTGAGGGAGGCTGGTGACTTGCTTGCTGGTGTGTAGCCAACTGGTGTCTGACTGAGGTTGACCTGCCTGTCGCTTGTCCAGGGCAGATCACAACAGTGGTGCAGAACCAGCATGCGCTTTCATTCTGGAGATTCCTTAGCTCAGGAAGACTAAGACAGGCACCTTGGCAATGTGTGTGCACATCGCATAGTCCATACAGACCTTGTTCCTCTCACAGCCTGGGGCTTAAGTGATGGAGATCAGGAGAGATTGACAGAAAGGTGGGTGTGACTGAAACACCTCTGTTTCTTTGCTAATTTCCTTCAAATATGTTTGTACAACCTTTCTAGAATGTTCCACAGTCCTGCACTCTTTTTAAAATTTATCTCCTAGAACATGAACAAGGAATTTTTTTAAGCTGCAGAAATGGATTGCAGCCATCAGAAGGAAAAATAACTAATTTATTTATATTTACTGAGAATATTACAAAATCACCTGCATATTTATATACACACTCTAGCACAAACACCATCAACATTAGTCAGACCCCTAACCTCAGCAGCTCCTAAGCCTCCCAAGTTGTTATGTTGTGGCTTATTCCTTTTTACTAGCTTCTCAGTCTCAGCAAAGCTGTCAGGTTTCAACATTGACATTAAGTCTGCATTCCCTGACCCTCAGCTGGGGTCTCTGTAAGATGCTGGAGGTAGGAGCCTTACTGGTTCTCAGCTCCATCCCTTCTACCTCTGCACCTGTTGCCTTAAGTTCTGGTTTCTGCAGAAGCAGACTCCGAGGTGAGCTTCCCATGCAAACATTTATTTTCCAGGCAAGCATTTCTTTTGGACAGCGATCCTGGGAAATACTCATGGAAGAATGGGAAAGTAAAATGGGAAAGGGAAGAAGATAAGAAGGAATTTTTAAACAAGTTGCTGTTGAAACTTCTGTGGGATTCTGGGACACAGTGGAGGGAGGAAATTGGGCTATTTATCATCTACAAGAGCTAGTTTCAGGACAGGCACCAATGTTACAGAGAAACCCTGTCTTAGAAAAAAAAGCTTTTAAAAAGTACCAAATATATTATTTAATTTCCTTTTACTAATTTTTGTTCTTTGCCCCATCTCAGCTGCTCACTTTTGTGGCCAGAACTGCTAACCTATCAAGACCTGTAATGGTGCATTCCTCTTATCATCTCAAGCTCTAACTTGCTAGCTGCTTTCTAGTGTGTGCTCTGCTTCCAACAGTCCTCCAATCACCCATAACCCCAGTGACCTCAAGTCTATGTATCTCGTCTCTCTTCAAATGGGGCTGGGGATCCAAATTCAGGTCCTTGTGCTTATGTGGCAGGCACTTTACCAACTGAGCTATTGTCCTGGGGCCTTTTTGTCTTGTTTCTCCTTTTGATGGTGCTGGACAGTGAACTCAAGGCCTTGAGCATGCTGCGAAGACATGTTAACCCCAACCCCTTTTGTTGTGAAGCCTCTGATGTGTGCTGGGAACAAATCTCAGCTCTTCTCTAAGAACAACACTGCTCTTAATCACTGAGCCCCTTCCCCAGCCCTCTGAGGTCTGAGGTTTTGTTTATGGACAGCACAAACACTAGTTGTGTAAAGGTTCTATAGATGCTAAAAATTATGTTCTCCGATGTTGAGCATGAAGTTCTGAATACAAACTGCTAACTAACTATATAATTTATTGTTCAAATTATGACCCACCTGCTTTATGGTGAAGGGGTCTGCTGGCAGGTAGCCATGGCAGCAGGTACACTGGGCTAATCAAGGCAAAGTCAGAGTCATTCCATAGCTCCAGTTAATTGCTGTATAGTTCAAGCTGTCGATATCATTGCCTGTTTTTATCTGCTTGATCTATGAGCTCCTTGGGAGATGATGTTAAAAATCTCATGACAAATACATACTAGCTGGTTTTGTGGGTCAACTTGAGGCAAGCTAGAGCCATCAGAGGGGAAGGAGCCTTAGTTAAGGAAATGCCCCCATAAGTCCAGCTGTAAGGCATTTTCTCAATTAGTGATCCAGCCCATTGTGAGTGGTGCCATTCCTGGGCAGGTGGTCCTGGATTCTATAAGAAAGTAGGCTGAACAAGCCAGGGGAAGCAAGCCAGTAATCAGCACCCTTTCATGGCCTCTGCATCAGCTTCTAACTCCAGGATCCTGCTCTGTTTGAGTTTCTATCCTGGTTTTTTTCAGTGATGAACAGCAATGCGGACATGTAATTTAAATAAACCCTTTCCTCCCCAACTTGCTTTTCAGTCATGGTGTTTTGTCTCGGTAATAGTAATCCTAAGACCCAAAAGTTGATTCAGTGTTTCCCTTACATGTCTATGTATTTCACTTTGCTTTTGGATTTTGGGAGCTTCCTTCAGTCTTTTCTGTCCCACTCATCTGCTTCACCATAGGAAATTTAGCTCCATCATTTCTTCAGATGGGAGCTCCGTATCTCTTCTGGATCCCCTACTTTTTAGATGTTAGCCATTCTGCTTTTGTCCTCCACATATTAGTGATTCCTAGTCAGTCTCTCATCTCTTTATTTTTGCCTGCTTTAATTTTAATCTAATAGTCAAACTCACATTTATTGAACTTATCCTTATATTTCTTCTATCTATTGTGATTTTTCCCTTCAACTATTATAATAATAAAATATAATGTTTCCACATGGTTCTTTTTTTAAATCATTTCTGATTTCTGCTTTGCATTTATCCTTGCTTTTTAGTTATACTTTTCTAGCTTTAGAAAAAGACCTTGGCTCACTCGCCCCAATATTTTGGTCAGATGTGTATATATTCTTCAATTTGTTGACTTGTTTGAGATGGTCGTAAATCTCATGTGTCTAGTTATTCTGCCTCTGAGCTCAGACTCCATGGGGGTTATCAGATACTTTGGTCAAATGCATTTAAAGAAGTTTTTGTTTGCCTTCTGATTACTGAGTTATTGCCTTGTGATCAGAAAAGTTGAACTATTCCACACAAATGCTTTGAGATTTAGAGAAAGTTGGTTTAAGATCTCTATAATATTTAACCAACCTTTGTGGAAGTAAAAACACAGAATTGAAAAGAATATATATATATATATATATACTGCTGGGGTAAGCATTTTAAAAGTTCTATTAGATAAAGTTTATTTGTGTATTGCTCAACTCATCTGTAACACTCTTTTCAATAACTGAGAAAAATGCATTAAGTATCTCATTATGATGTTGAATTTATTAATTTGAACAGTGTTTAGTTGGTATGTTTTAAAGATAGGTTACAAGTTGAATACAAGTGAGAACCCACAGGGCCAGACAGCTGGATGCCCCACTCTCTAGGACCTCCCCAGTGGGACAAAACCCAGGGACCTCTCCCCAACTTCCTCGGCTTTTCTAGCTATCCAGCAGGGAGTTTTCCTGCAGCTAGGCTATCCTCCAACCCACCCTGCCCCAAACCTGCCTATTCACCTGCAAGCTCTGTGGAATCCTGAAACACAGCTTGCTACAATACTGAGGGGACCTAGGAGGCAGCCACAGCAAGGATTGGACCAGGACACCAAGACACTGCCGGCCTCATTTGAAGGAAAAGATGGATAGGCACCAATGCAAGAATTCCTCCAACATCCTAGAAAGTAACATGGTAACACCAGAACCCAGTGGACACACAAAAGGAAGACTTGATTATCCTAACCCAGAAGAAGTAGAAGAAAACAACTTTAAACGTAACTTTATGAAAATGATGGAAACCTTTAAAGAGGAAGTGAAAAACTCCCTTAAAGAAATGAAGAGAAAAGAAAAAAAACACAAATTAACATCACCAACAATGAAAACTAAATTAACAGGAACTAGCAATCACTGGTCATTAATATCTCTTAATATAAATGGACTCAACTCACTTATTGAAAGACACAGGCTAACAGATTGGATGCTGTATATAAGAAACACACCTCAACCTCAAAGACAGACATCACCTCAGAGTAAAGGGTTGGGAAAAAATTTTCCAATCAAATGGACCTAAGAAATAAGCTGGTATAGATATCCTAATATCTAATAAAATAGACTTCAAACTAAGATCAATCAAAAGAGACAAAGAAGGACATTTCATATTTGTCACAAGAAAAATCCATCAAGAGGAAGTTTCAATACTGAACATCTGTGCCCCAAATACAAGAGCACTCTCATATGTAAAAGAAACACTGCTAAAGCTTAAATCACACATTAAACCTCACACACTAATAGTGGGAGGCTTTAGAGTTTAAATCCTTACACCACTACAGCTGCCACACTCTGCTTCACGTTTCAGGTAGAGGATGTGCACCCCGAACCTCCTGCTTTTAGCTGTCATATCTCAAACCTATTGTCTCGCCTCTCTCATGATGATCTGTATTCATATTCATAAGGTTTCTCTCCAGTATGTGTTTTTCTATGTATTTGGAGATGACTCTATGGAAAAAGCTTTCCCACATTGATTTCATTCACAGGGTTTCTCTCCAGTATGGCTTCTTTCATGCCTTCCATGCGTTCTAGAACTTTGGCAAAGGTCTTCAATCTTGTGACCTTCCCATTTGTAACTTAAAGCAGTGAGATTCCTATAGGTCTCCAGCATCACATTTTTGGAGAGATTCTTCTGAGAAGTATCAAGTAAAGCCTACTCCTCCTGAGTGAAGTCAATGTGCACATCATCATAGGCCACTGCATTCTGCAATCCGATGATTCAGGAGGCTCAAAAACTAATCTCATGAATATATAGCACCCATGTTGTGGCTTCTCAGCTTGCCCAGGGTCTCCCTGCATCCCCCTCCAGCAGCAATTGCAGCACAGCACACAAAACTACTGGCACCAGCTCCTCTGCAAAGCCAAGCCTGCAGCGGGGTGCCTAGAAGGGCCCTCTATGTATTCTTTTAAATAAAATCTATTTATTCTTTGAGAATTTTATATATGTAATTCATTACATTTTGATCACATCTACCTCTCATGCCCTCCTGCCTTCTACTCACTTCATTCCTCCTCCTCCTTCATAACCCACTGTTGGAAGGAGGCCACTTGTTTGTTTCCTGGCCGCCAAGATTCCCATAATAATCACACAGAAACTATATTAATTAAATCACTGCTTGGCCCATTAGCTCTAGCTTCTTATTGGCTAACTCTTACATATTACTTTAACCCATCTCTATTAATCTGTGTATTGCCACTTGTCCGTGGCTTACTGGGTCAAGTTCCCAGTGTCTGTCTCCAGCTGGGGCTATATATGGCTTCTCTCTGAATCTCCCTTCTTTCTCCCAGCATTCAGTTTAGTTTTCCCTGCCTAGCTCTGTTCCTCTATAGCTCTGCTGTAGGCTCAAAGCAGTTCCTTTATTAACCGATGATATTCACAGCATGCAGAGGGGACTCCCACATCACCCACTGTGTCTAGTCAGTGCCGCTTGCATGTGCGTGGGTAGTCCACTAGAGTATAAGCAATGTATCAGAGGTCACACCTGCAGAGAACTGGCTCTTCCTCCCCCAGAGCCATCAACTACCACTGGCTCCTCAGCCTAGGGACAGGTCCTTCTGAGCTTCACCTCCACCTGCACTGGAATGTTGACTGCTTTGATCTGTGCAGGGAGCCACAGTTGTTGTGTGTTCGTGGGTACAACAGCCTTGCCACACCCAGAAGACACTGTTTCTAAGTGGTCCGCCCCATCCTCTGTCCCTTGCCATCTTTTCACCCCCTTCTGTGATGTTCCCTTAGTCTCAGAGTTGGGGTGTTTGTGATACAGGTATTTCATTTAGGGAAAATCACTCCAGTTGTGATTGGGGAATTCAATTCTTATCTTCCTTTAAGATGGACAGATACAAAATGCCCAAAGGATGGCCATTGTGTGAAATAATGGCAGTTCAAGTATACATGGTTATAGTAATTGTGGAAAATCGTCTCCGAGAACCTGATGAAAGAGCTGGGGAGCCTGGGCAGCAGAACAAGCCTGGAATTGGTGGCGTTCATGCTTCCTTTGTCCTGGATGCCCTCTACAGGGCTTGTCTGGGTTTTGTTGGAATGAGCAGCATTGTGTTTGAAAAGTTGTAGAGCTAATTTGAGACTCTGAATGAGCTCTCTCTCTAAAGATGACTTTTTATTTTATTTTTTTTTTACTTCACTTAGATGGTTGGACTAGAAAAATACTCAAAGACTCAATCCATTTTGAAATTCAAAACAAACAAAGAAAAAAAATAGCTCATTTGGCACTCATTTGGGTCTTTGGGAAAGCTGTCATTTTGGTTCTTGGGGATGGCTCTGCCAGGCTGTCACCTGAGAAACCTGGGGATACTTTACAGGGTCCTGAGCTCTGACACTTAGCTCTTGAGCTCGTAGGACAACAAATAGACTATTTAGGTCCTCAGCAACTTTGCGGCCATTTTCTTGTAATTCCCCCTCTCTCAGGTGGCCACTTTCAGCAAATGTGTTGAGAGGAAAAAGTTGAGTATTTGACTTGCAGCTCTGTGAAGCCCTTCTCTTAAAAACTAGGTTCAAGTTTTTCATGTGCTGGTAGATGTTTGAAAACACCTTTTTAATTGTGTGTGTGTGTGTGTGTGTGCGTGCGTGCGTGTGCATGCATGCCAAGACAGGTGAATGTGTGTATGCTATAGCACTTGTGTGGAGGTCAGAGGACAACTTTCATCTTGTTGAAGTAGGGTCTTTCTCTTGTTTCTTATGCTTTATACCCCAGGCCAGCTAACCCGTAAGCTTCCAGGTGATTCTCCTGCCTCCATCTCTCTGTAGGAGTACTGGGATTACAGATGTGTGACACTTCATGTGTTCTTTATATGGGCTCTGGGAACCAAAGTCAGAGTGACAAGCTTGTGTGGTTAGTTTTTTCTTCCCCCAGCTGAGTCATAGTCCAGGCCCTGAAAATGTCTTTTAGAATAGTAACAGCGCTATTTTGCTTTCAAAGATGTTCTTGCCAGGCATGGTGCCACACACCTTTAATCCCAGTACTCAGGAAGCAGAGGCAGGTGGATCTCTGAGTTTGAGGCCAGTCTGGTATACATAGAAAGTTCCAGGAAAACCAGAACTATACATAGAAACCCTGTCTCAACCCCTACCCCCCAAAGAAGATGTTTTTGAGAGACTTGAGGCTTAATATTTTATATAAACTGTAGCTCGGAGCAGAATTTACTCAGCTTTTGAATTTAGTGCTTATATATTTTTATTTTAGTTCCTGGCCATTCTGGAACTCATTATGTAGATCAGGCTGGCCTAAATTCACAGATATTTTTCTGCTTCTGCCTCCAGCTTGCTAGAACTGTAGGGCAGTGGTGGCACATGTCTTTAATCCCAGCACACGCCTTTAATCCCAGCACACACCTTTAATCCCAGGCAGAGGCAGGTGGATCTCTGNNNGTACTCTGTAAAGATTTCCCACTTGTACTGGTTTAATAAAATGCTGATTGGCCAATAGCCAAGCAGGAAGTATAGGCGGGTTGCCCAGAACAGGAGAATTCTGGGAAAACAAAACGCTCAGTCTGTAGTTATCTACAGACGCAGAAAGCAAGATGAGAATATCTCACAGATAAAAGATACCAAGCCACATGGCTAGCACAGACAAGAATTATGGGTAAGAGTTAATAAGAATCCTGAGCTAATAGGCCAACCAGATTATAATTAATGTAGACCTCTGTGTGTTTCTTTGGGACTGAATGCCTGTGGGACTGGGCAGGACAGAAACCTGTCAACATAGTTCCAGGACAGGCTCCAAAGCTATAGAAAAACCCTGTCTTGAAAAACCAAACAACCAAACCAAACCAAACCAAGCAAAAACTAACAAAAGCCAGAGTGCTAGAACTAAGAGCACGTGTCACCACACTTAGCTTGTATATCTTTATTTCTAGAATTTCATCTTAGACCTTTTTCAAATATTCTTGATCGCTTTTTACAGATGAAGACATAGTTCCTTTTATTTCTGTTAAATGTATGTCATTTAGATATACTTACACAATGAAAGGGTTTTCGTGGTTGTGGGTACCTATGAACTCAGTAACAAAACATTATATAGAATATTGCCATAACTTCAGAAAGTTCTGCTGTTACCCTTGGGGTTAATGTGCCCTTTCTCCCTTAGACATTCTGTTTTTTATTGCCTTGATATTAGTTTTCTCTTTTGAAGCTTTGTATAGATAGCATCAAACAGTGTTAGTGCTCAGCTTGGTTTTAAGATTGTTATTCACTCCTTTCTAATTCTGGGTTTCACTGAATGAGCCCATCTCCTTTGTGGGTACCGCTGTTCCGAGTTTCTGGCTATTGGATATACAGCGGCTGCTGTCCTTAGCCCAGGCTCTCTGTGGTCACTACTTGTTCATTTTCACTTTGATTTGATTCTGTATCTATTGTTTTAACATCGGCACCATTTGGGATCCAGTCTTTGCTTCTTTGTTTGACTTCTGGTGGTTTGTTTCCTTGTGTTTGGTCATTTTTGATCATGTTTTGCTCTCTGTGGGAATCCTGAGGGGCCTGCATGGTTTCCCCTTTGTGTCTGCGGTGTGATCCAGTGTGAGTCTGAGTGAGAAGCACTTGAGGTTAATTTTTCCCCGGGGATTCCCGAGTAGAGAATCTTTTCAGATCCCTCCTGTGAGAGGAAAGGTTTGTGCTGATGCATTTTCAGGAAACTTGTATTTTTAAAAAGTTATTTTTAAGATTGGTCTACACTATGTTAGATTATAGCGGCATTCTCAAACAAAGTATGTTTTACTTGTTTCTCCCCACATTTCCATCCCCCTCCCCTTGGATCTTTCCCTCTACCCAGTTTTCTTCCTCATTTATTGTCGCACGTATTCTTTTGCACACTTGCACGCGCGCGTGCGCGCGCGCGCGCACACACACACACCACTCTCACCCCCGGCTCCCTCATCCCCCGCCTTGCGGTTTCCTTTCTAGATTTTAGGCTTTACCCATGCAACCCACTTATATTCTGCATACACGGATTGCAAACCAGGATCTGAATATGAGAGAGAGCACATGGAGTTGTTGCCTTTCTATTTTCAGTCGCCTCACGTTGTATAAATAATAGTTTCAAGCTCTATCCATTTTCCTACAAATATCAAAATTGGATGGATTGTGAAAAATAATTAAAATGATTCCAAGTTATTGCTTGAGGTAGGTAACTCTCCAGGTCAGCTCCTGTATAATCTTTGCCCTTGGGGATGACCCTTTCCTGTCACAGATCCTGGACTTCCACCATTTACTGAGCATCCTTCTAAGCTGGGGACAGACCCCTGGGGCAGCTTTCTCAGTTCCCTTAGAGCTCATGGATCCTCTTGGCTTATTGAATTTAAGTATACAGTAAAGAAT
The DNA here is from genome assembly GCA_001685075.1 of Bramus lutescens. Classification (NCBI taxonomy): domain Eukaryota; kingdom Metazoa; phylum Chordata; class Mammalia; order Rodentia; family Cricetidae; genus Bramus; species Bramus lutescens. The sequence goes on along the minus strand of LOEQ01004370.1, from coordinate 176 downwards.
CAGAAAACTGAGAGTGAGCCATGCCTGTCATCCCAGCATTTGGGAGGCCGAGGCAGGAGTTCAAAGTCAGCCTGGGCTACATGGGAGGAGGGAGAAATCCCAAAACAAGTTTTTTTTTTTTAATATCTTTCTTGAACTGGTATGTAATGATGCATGTGTTCTCCCTCAGGGCCTGG
>LOEQ01004369.1:44376-74641 GCA_001685075.1 Bramus lutescens | reverse complement strand
CATATACACAGACAGAATATTGTATACATAATAAATAAATATTTTTTTAAAAAGATATGAAAGTAAATGGGGAACTATTTGCACAAAAAAAGGGGGAGGAATAGAGGGTAATAAGTAAATAAGATTTGACGTCACAATATGCATGTATCAAAATGTCATAATAAGCTATTATTTTGCATAATAAATATAAATTAATTAAAGTTAATTAAGTGATAGATATTTAAAGATTTTTTTCAAGTCGTGTTTACATTGCTACTTTTCAAACTTTTATATTATAATTTGTGAATTTTTTCTTTACAAGAAATATGAAAATCTTGGTAGCTTCATAATAAAGTGTAAGATTTTTAAAAAGTTTTTTAGCCAAAGAAAATAAACCATGACGAACAAAAGGAAAAGCATAGTGAGAATTGTGGAATCACAGAATGGTCAAACCACAGCTAGGCAGCGCTTTTCATACTGGGTACTGAAAGGCATCATTCATAGCAACTCAGTTGGAGCTTACTATATTTGAAGGGGATCTACTCAAGCCACATATTCTTAATAAGATTAAATAAACAAAAATATTAAAACTGACTTTGCAAAAATCAAATAATATCAATAATCCTTCAATTGAGAAGATTTAATCAGGCATTGTTCCCTTTATAAAGTCTGTGTGTAGAGGTATACACATTACCATAGACTATGGCTTACATCATCTTGTTTCAACCTCACAGTGCTTTCAGATCCCAGTTTTGGTTTTTCGAGACAAGGTTTCTCTGTGTAACAGGCCTGGCTGTCCTGGAACTTGCTTTGTTGACCAGGCTGGCCTCGAACTCACTGAGCTCCACCTGCCTCTGCCTACCAAGTGCTGGGAATAAAGGCATGCGCCGCCGCCCGGCCAGATCCCAATTTTTAATACACAAATGATATTTACATTTCATAGTTGCTGGTATCATATAGTGCAGTGGTTCTCAGCTTGTGGGCCATACATCTTTGCTGGTCTTGCATCGGACACCCTGCATATCAGATACCTACATTATAATTCATAACAGTAGCGAAACTACAGTTATGAAGTAGCAATAAAGTAATGTTATTATTATTCCACAACACGAGGAGCTGCATTAAAGGGTCCCAGTGTTAGGAAGGTTGAGAACCATTGATCTAGTGTGTGACAAATTACAGGTAACACCAGAAGAGTAAGATTTGTTTTGAAACATTTATTTGTGTATGTGTGTGTGTTTGTATGTGTGCATATATATGTCTGTGTCTGTGTGGTGGGGGGACACATATGTGCCATGGTGCATGTGTGGAGATCAGAGAACAGCTTGAGTGATTGGTTATCTTCTTTCACCACGCGGATACCAGGATCAAGCTATAGTCGTGAGGCTTGACAGAAAGTACCTTTTACTGCTGAGCCATCCTGCCAGCCTGAGAGAATTAAATAAGATTCTTGAGAACTGAAGGAATATAATTTATACAAAGACTTTTCGGTCTTTATTGTGATGAATGCCCGAATCCTAAAGAAAACACTAGCAAAAATTAATTAATTAGTTTTAGAATATGCAGGCCATAGTTAGTTAATTATAAGACAGTTTTGTCATAAAATTGTCTGATGAATAACTATTTACATTTTATCATTGCCTAACTAAATAATTTTCTGGCTTCTCACACAAATACATTTTTGAAATATCAGACTGCTCCATTTATTTCAGCAAGTATTTCATAAAAAAATTTACTTTGAACAAAGTTCTGTTAAAATTCTGTGTGCCTGAAAATGTCTTGGCTTGTACTCCTAAGAGTTCACCATATAAAGAACAAGTAAGGCAGATGGTCATGATTGAACTCCTAAAGGTATAATGATGTCTTTTGGAGACAACCATCACTGAGGAAAATTTTAGGGTATTACAGAGGTGATCATTATTTAACAAAAAGAACCAACAACACTGTTCTCAAGTGTGAATCAGTTTATAATGCACAGAGGTGCTAATATGCAAGCGTTTGAGATGCAAGGATGATATATTCTGAAAATTGGAATTAAATTATAACTAAATTACACAATGAAGCATACTATGACAATGAGTTTTAACTATGTAACTTATCTCATTTTAAGTCATTAAGATGAATATTCTGTTTGCATCTGAAGGTCTTTTAAAGCATTTGTTGTAGAATCTATAATCTACTAACTTCCTGAATGCTGTTGTGTTGCCTATAGGCATTGCAAAATTCACAGTTCAATTAATACTTTTCTAGCAATAAATAAGAAGACAAAAAGAGTTAAGTCATTGCAATAAACTTTTACATTTTGTGTGCTCAGAGTTGAGGATAAAATGCTGGCACTCCTCTTAAACTCTTTCCTAGTACTGATCACTTCTGCTGCAGTTTGTCAGAACGGCCTGTGGGGTCTCAGTTTAGCATGCAAGCCCTTACGCCGCCTTTTGTAGTTTTCTGAGGGCTTGGTAGCCTGGTATTTAGTATATTTGTGTACTCATTTGTGGTTATTATTTTTGTGATTTTTTTAAAAAGTTGTTTTCATGACAAGAATTGACAATTCTTACCAATTATTCATAAACCACTTTGGCTTTAGAGATTTAAATAATTTAACTCCTTTGTAGTATTATTTTATTTAATAGGCCAAGAAGTGGTAAAGAAGTTAGTATTCTCCTGAATGTTAGGTGATGTGCCCAAAAACTTAGATCCTAGAAGAAAATCCAAGTTTCTAAAATTTGAATGAATCAAAAAATAAGCAGGAAAAACAAGTAGTTTATTTTAACACATGCATGCTGAGTGTAATGAAACGTCAATATCACCATTTTCAGACTCCATGTCTGTTTCCAGTGGTGTTACATTTGTACTTTGGAGCCTACTTTGTTCATTAAAACAAAAGAACAAATAACCTCTCTAGGGGCATGACATCCAACCCACAGGAAAACATTGGGTAGTGATTGAAACAAGGAACAGGACTCTTCTCAGCATTTAGTTTAACTTTGCATGATGCAGTAGCCCCTTGACATAGGTGGCTGTTGAGCACGTGGGATGAGTCTATTGTGCACTCAGAAATGAAATATGTCCTGGCTTTTAAAGATTAGGCATGGGAACCTATCTCAGATGGTGCTGTATCTGCTAGATTGTTCTCAAGGTAAAGCATTAACTTAATCTCACTTATTTCTTACAGCTACTAATTTGGCTACCAGAAAAAAAAAGTTAATTGCGTGATTTTTCCCTTAGTTTTATTGGACAGTGCCAACCTACTAGATTCTAAAACCTTAAATATGTTTAATAAATGTTGTCAAAAGCATATTCCCTTTGATTCCGACCTGAGCAGTGAACTCATTTGGAAGTCTGAGAGATCAATTCCTCTTTGGTGGAAGCAGTAGTGTTTGGGCAGTGCCAGCCCTTATGTAGCTGACTAGATGTGATGCCTGGCTAAAGATGGCCAAATGCTCCCCTTTGTTCTCAAGTCAGATGAGTGATTGTATTCACGCCTTTCTGCTTCCCCCTCCTTTCCTGATGATGTGAATGCTTTGTTCATATTTAGCTGTTGACAGTAGCATAATTCTAAGTGAATATAGGTTTCCAAAGACCTCCTTTGTGTTTCCATACCTCAAATTTTGTAATAAATTACCATAGTTTAACCTCTTAATGATCTTTAAATATGTTGTCACTTATTCTGTTAGTCCATATTATTACTCATATGTCAGCAGCCGAAAGTGAGTTTTTACAGAGATCAGGAAAGCAGAACTTTGTGTTGAAGGCACTTGACACTTAACTATTTTCTCTATGGAATGAGAAGATAAATTTTGTATAATTATTTTAAGTCCTTTAACTTTTGAAGTATTGAGCTTGAGGTGATTGTAGAACACTGGAATCAGCAGAAGTCACATATGCTAAGCAGAGAGCAATGACTGGATAAACACTCATGACAGTGAACTCTGTAAAGGTCCTCTGTGAAGGTAAATGTCGCCCTTGAATTAGTCACTTATTTCCTCTAGAAAGAGTAGCTCGTTGATCTGTTTTCCCAAACTTCAAGACTGGTGGTTTTCTTGAGAAAGCCTTTTCTCTTCGGTAGTCTTTTGTTAGTCCTGTGAAGGACTATACAATTAGCATGAAATGGAGAGTGCTGCTTAAATTTGATGAATAAGCGCGTCTTTTTCTGCGGCTGATGTGTATGTAAGGTAGGGATCTGTAGCAGCTGCTCTGTAAGCAACTTCTCTTTCTTGTGGGTACCTTAGTGAAGAAAGGATTCTGGAAGTCATAAAAGTAAGACAGTANAAAAAAAAAAAAAGTGGTACAGAGACAGTAACCACAGTAGATTGGGACAGTTAAGCTTCCCACCTCTCCTGGATTCCTGAGTTGCTCATCATCCTCTCTTTATGGCTTTCAATAGAGGACATAATAATAAGACCTCTATGACCTTGAAAAGGATTTTCTTGTATGTTTTAAGTTTCTGTCATTATAAACGTATGTTTCCTTTTTAAATTGTTTTAGGTAACATATTTAGGAAATGTTTTATACCTATATATTCTTGTTGAACTATTTGCTTTTTAGAAGTACAACAGATAGCTTTAACATTGTAGTATTTATAACCTGTCACAGTGAACCCCACTTAATATTTCTTTAATGTGTTAATATTTTGTTTTGCTAATTATGAGTGAGTCATGGGTTTAAAAGATGAGATTCCACTGCTGATGGAAAAGTTTTCATGGCTTAGGCTAATTAAGTTTACATTTTTATATTTTGTGTTCTAATTCTCTCATGTGTGGCTAATGGCATTCCCCAAAGGAAGCTAAATGGCCACCAAAAATATAATAGATCTTTCAGCCGGCTACCTTTTTCACTTAGAAGGTTCTACTTTATAAATTTGGTTGTTGCTTTAGTAACAAAAATAACACAAGTCCGCTGCCTCCCAAGTACCGGGTTTAAAGGTGTGCGCCACCATGCTGGCAATAGGTAATTTTTAGTATGCATTTGCCCCATGTGGTATTTGGGACATACTTAGAAAGTTATCTGTAATTGCCCCAACTACTCTTAACTCAGAGGACTCTAGAGTCCTGCTTGGCCTGCGTGTGCTCTGCCATTTGCTCGTTCTATTCCACCGAATGCCTAGAGATAACATGATAGTGCAGGTACGTTCTTTGAGGCCCCGTGTGCTGTAAGTACTTGCCCTGACTTGCACACATATCTGGGGGAGATAAAAAGGATCAGATTATATCTACACCTTGCTTTCTTTTCATTTTTTCAAGAGAAAATGCTCACATATGATTACTGAGATAGCAAAAGTAATACGTACAGCAGAACTATTTTCCTGCATTCCCATATTGGCTTGTTTAGTATGAAATTCCTAAGCATACAACCACAGATTCAAAACTTTAAGATGAATCCTTAGAAACATGCATTTCTCGTGAACAGTGAGACTTGTGGGTTAAAAAAAAAAGAGGAGAAGGAAGGAAGGAAGGAAGGAAGGAAGGAAGGAAGGAAGGAAGGAAGGCTGCCAGCGGATGAAGCATAACATAGCTTTGTCCTGACTTCTAATCAGGTCCCTTCTCCCACCCCACCTTTTTATTCTCCTTTTCCCTCAGTGCTTTCTGTGCTCCAGCAACAGTTTGTATTTGTACCTCACCTGTTGTCTGCTGAGCTTTCTGTACAGTTGTCTCTGGCTGGGATGCACATCCCTTTTTACAAAATCCTCTTGCAAAATCCTTGAAAACCCCATGTAGGGATCTTTTCTTCTGTGCAGCTTTCCCAGACTGTCCTCCTCACCCTTGTGCAAATTCTGCTGCCCTTCTTCAGCTTCAGGGAGTGTTAGTGATAGCAGGCACATCTCAGCATGCTGCCAGAGCTTGCTTGGCTCTCTCAGGAGAGAGGTTGTTGTTGTTGTTGTTGTTTTACAATGCTATTTATTCTTTAAAAGTTGCATAAATTCTAGTGAATAACTGAAGAGTATACCAAATGAGGCTTTTCTTTTTTTTTTACTTAAAAAACATACCAATCCAAATTCCCACTTTCTCCCCTCCTCCCAGTCCCCTCCCTCTCCCTCCACAGACTCTCCCCCCACCCCTCCTACCCTAAGGGAGTGCCATGCACCCACCCTGTGGAAATTCCAAGGCCCTCCCTACACTACATCTAGGTTGAGCAAGGTTTACATCCAAAGAGAATAGGATCCTTGGGAGAGTTTTGAAGATCAGACATGATTGGAGTCATCCTTTTGAGTGTCTAGTACCTAGTCCAGAGTCTCAAAGGCAATAAACTTTAAGAAATGTTTTAACACTCAGTAAAGTGACTGTCTTCTGGGTAAATCTTCAGGTATATCTGGTTTTTCTTTCCTATCAGAGTTTGTAGTGCCCACAGTCTGGAGAATATGAAGATGACTCAAAGGTTTGAACTGGGTAGTTAACATACTCACGCATGAATTTTTATTATGAGTAGTTGAAAAAATAAAGGGTGCCCTTATGGAGGTGGTTATATAGTATTTTATAATGAAATGAGATAAGCTTGCCTTCGGTACTCCCTTCTTTGACGTTCTTGTATCATCCCCTCTTCCTTCCAATCCTTTCCCACCCCTCTTTTCCCTTCCTTCATCACGTTATCTCTTCTCTCCCCTTTCTCTTCTAGTAGCCTCCATGAAGGCTGTCATCAGCGTGTCTTTTATAGGAGTGAAGTGGAAATAGAATCTTTCTCCAAAAAAACTACAGGCCTTGAGTTCCATCCCTACCAAGTCTACCCAGCTACCAAAGATACCTGATTCACAGTGATATAGTCAATTATATTGATAGCTTGAAATGTAACTCTTCTCAGACTGTATGCATTTTAACAGAAGCCTTCAATCCCCAGTCTTCAAAGAATGAATAATAGTAATGTGATATACCACTTTATAGAAAGTATTTGGGAAAATGTTTTTTGAGAAACCTACGGTATTTTATTTTTAAATTAAAAAAAAACAATCTTTTTTCATTATACATACCAATCCAAGTTCCCACTCCCTCCCCTCCTCCCATTCCCTCCACACACACACACTACGCCCCACCCCTATCCACTCTTCAGAAAGAGTAAGGCACTTTGCTTTGGGGAAGGTCCAAGGCCCTCACTACTATATCTAGACTTAGCAAGGTATCATCCAAAGAGAACAGGTTCCCAAAAAGCCAGTACAAGCAGTAGGGATAAATCCTGGTTGCCACTGCCAGTGGCCCCTCAGTCTGCCCCAACCATGCAATTGTCAACCACATTCAGAGGGACTAGTTTGGACCTATGCTGGTTCCTTCCCTGTCCGGCTGGAGTTGATGAGCTCCCATTATCTCAGGTAGACTGTTTCAGTGAGTGTTCCCATCATGGTCTTGACCTCTTTGCTCACATTCTTCAGCTGAACTTTGAGAGCTCAGCCCAGTGCTCCACTGCAGGTCTCTGCCTCTGTTTCCATCAGTTGCTGAATGAAGGTTCTATGGCGATATTTCAGATATTCATCAATCTGACTACAGGGCAAGGCCAGTTCGGGCCCCTTCTCCTCTGTTGCTTATGGTCTTAGCTGGAGTCATCCTTGTGGATTCCTGGGAATTTCTCTAGTTACAGGTTTCTTGCTAGTCCCATAATGGCTCCCTAAATCAAAATATCTCTTTCCTTGCTCTTATCTCTGTCTTTCCTCAGCTCTACTATCCCATTCCCTGAAGTTCTCCTTGCCGCTTCCCCTCTCCCATCCTTTTCCCCTTCTACCCTCCCTTTTAATCATCTTTCAAGAGTATAAGTGCCTCAGTTTACACAGATGAATGAGGAAATCCATTTATCTGCTCAAGTAATAGACAGTCTTGAATTAGTGACTTAAATTAGTGGTTGACTTTTCTTCATTTAAAAATGTCCCAAGCTGGGCAGTGGAAAAGTAGTAGTGACTCCTTAATGCCATCAATGCCTCAGAACCTCTAATGTGTCACACCCCTGCGCCATAGGTTAAAAGATGTCCATTGCGTCTCCATCATAGCAGGAGGAGGTCTGGGTAAAACCTTTGAGAGAATAGGCCTTCAGAGTAAGCTTTTGACAGTCTGCTCCAGCAGCTTTTCTTTGCACCTCGTAAACTGCTGCTTTCTGCCAGGGAGGCCAGGGAGTGTTACTCAGTAGACACATTGCTAACCTGCCAAGAGATTTCTCTACCGTTAAGGGAACAATCCACTAATCTGTGACTAGTAGCCATAAAACAATTCAAATTAAGTCGAACTTATTTAACAAATTTATCTTTTCCTTTTAAAATTGCTTAGTTCAAAAATTTTAGTTTAATCTATATTTTAATAGAATGTTCTAAGATGCAGTTATCTTAATGAGTTTGAGACCACTCAGGAGATAATCTAGTGCACCCAGTGACTGCATAAAACTGCAATCACTGCCAAGGGGGGCAAATGAATCATTTTTGTCAGACATACATGTGTGAAAATGGAAACAACAGAACCATAATATCATTTTATGCTGATCATATAGTGAAACCTAATCTTACTTAGCGTAGACCAAATTGTGTAGAAGACATTCTTAATATAGAACGTGATCAATGTAGCTTCAAAAACTAAGGAAGACCTGAAGAATTTAGGACACCAATTAATTTGGCAAGAAATGAGAATAACAGGCCACTCATATGTTTCACTTTTTACCTGTCATTTGGGAAATTTACACTGACATTTTTATATTATTTAAGACCTTTTATTGTTTAAAAAGTGTTTAATATTTAAATAGCTTCCTTTTGAAAAAAAAGTAACATGCAATATATTCTGATCATTTTCCTCCCCAGACTCTTCCTAGATCTTCCTCATTTCACCACCCACCCACTGCTGCTCCTTTGCTTTCTGTCCCTCTTTAAAAAACAAATTGGCATCCAAAACAAACAAACCAGAACATAAAAAATTAAAAACAGAAGAAACACATACACACAAACAAAACCCATAAAAACAAAATATCATAAAATCAGAAACAATGGATGTGTGTGTTGTTGTTGTTAATTTTGATGAAGGGTCTCACTCTGTAGTTCCGGCTGGCACCAAATTGTGGTCTTTTTAACCTCAACTGAGTGCAGAGAGAATAAGCTTGAGCCGCTTCCCTCACCTGACTTTTAGTACATGAATCTGAAGAGAAAAATTGTGTGGTATTGTCAGACGTGTAAAACTGACTTTACTTGCAAACTAAATGGTAGCTTTATCACATATACATGATGCCAATAATGGGTTTCCCGATGCCGCTTTCATGTGTGTCTCATTCTTTGATTGTGTTCATTCCCTCCACCCCTGTTTTCCCTCCTGCGCTTTCTGCTGGTCTCCTTTCTCTTCAGAAGTTGTCTCTACTCTTCTGTCACAAATTGATCCCTTTTACCTTCAAGCTCGCCAGTACCCATGAGTCCAGTGCCAGGGCAGGACAGAGGCCTCAGCCTGGAGATGGAATTTACAGGTGGTCTGAGCCGCTCATCATGGGCATTGTGCGCTGAACTTCGGTCATATGGGAGCAGTACACACACTCAGATGCGGAGCCACCTTCCCCGTAAGCATTTTCTTATGAATGATCTTCTCTGGAGCTCTAGTACTAGCATTATAAGGAGCTTTCCATGCTTCAGACAGCAATTTTCATAACAGAAATCATGGAGATAATTATTTAGCGGATATGTCTTTCCTAATGTCCATTTAAGATGGTTGTTGATTGAAGAAGAGCGGGCACTTCCACACTGGCATTCTCATCCTGGCCTAGGAGTGGTAGCTAACTCTATATGGGTTTAGGGAATAGATGGTTTTTCTTTGGTTTTAATTTTCTATTAATTATTCATTCAGCAAGTACTTTTTAAGCTTCTTCTTAGATCATGGCTTGTAGGACTCAGGAGGACAAGATTCTCAGTGATTACAAATCATGTGACTGGGAAAAAGTCAGCTCAATGTTCTTTAAAAGGAAATGAGCAGGGATAGGGGAGATGTTCAATCATTTAACACCCATACATAACCATGAGAGCTTGAGTTCAGATCCCTACATACCTGTAAAAGTGTAGATGTGGCGAGCTTTCCTGGAAGCCTCATCCTCAGTGGGGGCAAAGACAGTGCAGCTCGTCTCCAGCAGCTGCACACTCAGTGAGAACCCTTGCCTCCAGAAAATAAGATGGAGCGAGAAAGACAGCTGACACCTCTGTCTCACACACTCATGCACGTGCGCACTCACACTCATTTGTACACACATAAAACATACGCTCATACATATTTATACACCCACATAAAATATGTAAAAGAAATTAATAAATGAATACAAAAAGTGTTGAAACCTGATCTAGAATGTAACCATGTGTTTCAGGTCTCAGGTTATAGATCTGACTGAAACAATTACATCTTCCACTTCTGTCTTAAAGGAAACACATTTCATGTTCTAATTTTAGATAGAATGCATGGGCCTTTAACTAAAAACAATTTATATCTTTTTCATTGATGGAAAATATTACTGATGCAAAATTGCGTGTGTCAGTTCTACTCGTAGTAACCTTACTGAAGCATTAGTAAAATTTGCAGTGCTAGCCTTCGGGAACCCTGGTCACAGAGGTGAGGTGCATTCCAGTCATGAAGTCCTCCTTTCTTTATCTGAATTATTCCCTAGGACAGTCAGAGCATCTGCTGTCTGTCTTCTCAGTCAGGACCATAGATCAGCAGGCCCTGCTACCTCATTTCTTCATCACTGTCTTCTGTGAGATCTCTCATCTTCCTCCTGACTTTTGACCTGCTCTGTTCTTAACACACAGTTATAGATTTGCCCACTCTAAAAAAAATGAAGGACAAGAAAGTGATAATACTTTCTCCCACCTCAGATCTGTGTCTTCTGTATTCCATAATAACAAATAGGCTGCAGCCGTCCCAGGCCCCTCTAGGTCTGCATCCTACCTTCCCAGATGGCTGGAGTCTGCTCCCCACTTCCCAGCATGGCACATACCTGCACAGTGCTCTGCCTTTGCTTGCCGTCTGCTGCATGAGGAATACCCTTGTCATAGCAGCTGTCGTGAAAGCCAGCTGCTCAAGCCCAGCCCAGGATGTGACTGTTTCCAGGTGTTCCCTGACAAGTTCATTCTCTCGTGTAAGCACTCCCATACTGTATTAATTTTTACCTCTTGAACGCGAAAAAAACTCATATTACATAATCTGTTCTCTCTCATTGCTTTTTTTTTCTTTTTGTCTCTCTGTGTACAGTGATTTTGAACCAACTCTGAAACATAGGAATTTCATTTTTCCTAATTCTTAACTTGAGCAGGTTCTGCTTCTTTATATGAACTAATGTTTGCTTAGTCTGCTGGACATTACCTCTAAACCTTTGTGGAGGGAGACACAGTGCATAAACGTGCATAGAGCAGAAGTCCCCTGACAGGGCCTATGACTTTGCTCTTCCTTTATTTCCACTAGGTTAGCCTTATTGGGCAGATGAACTGAAGCGAAGCAGAGGATTTGTAATTATTTCTGATGTGTAAGGAAATCATCCAGACATTTCCCGATGTGGCTACAAGAATTTTTTTAACTATAGAAGGCAAATTCATTGCTGTGGATATAGCTTAGTGGTAAAGACGTTTCCCTGGCATGCACAATGCCTTAGATTTAATCCTCAGTACAAAATAAGTAAATAAACAAACCAATCCTAAAGTATCTGTTTGGTTGTTAAATGTGTATCTTGAGTCTTAAGACACTGAAGTTACACTGAATACCAGTGATGTGCTGATGTCTGTGTTTATAATTATATTACATTGTATTGAGGTATTCTGGTAATATAAATTAGATACTACTGACTAGTAATTTCCTGTGTATCTAAATAGCATCAGTTTTACTTTATAAAAATCCATCTGTCACGTTTTTAGGTCCAACTTATCCTCATGCCATTTTTGCTAAATCCAGAACATTCCAACTCTTATTCTCTAACAGAAAGTTAATCTTTTACATGGTTGTGAAGACATTGTAGCATATTATATAACTTTCTGTACCTTTAAAAACTAGCTGAATTATTTGATCATCAAATCAAACTAAAGAACAGTGACTATTTGCTTCTTAGCTCCAGTTTCTTGGTGTATATTTGACTAAAAGGAGGGAGCAGAGCAATGACCCAGCAGTTCTCTCAACAGGACCCAGCATCGGCTCCCTTACAACCACTGTAACTGTAGGTCTGAGACTCAGATGCTCTCTTCTGGCCTGTGTAGGCCTACACACACACACACATACACACACATATGCACGTGCCTGTGCACATGCACACACATAAGCACGCACACTCACATGTGCACACACTCACACATTTTTTTTTTCAGAAAAAATTATGCACAAAAGAAGTCAGCATTATCTCTAAGTCATGGGCTGTTTTCGGGCTGTAGAGGTTGCATGTGAAGTTCTGTGTTGTTTGTAAGCTCGTTTCTGTGCTTGTGTAAACTGAGCTCCACATCTGAGCATCTCTGATGTCTTGAGCCAGTGTAGAGGGAAGGGACTGCAAACTCCTACTGTGGCTTTTGGACAAATCCCTAATCTTGCGGTGTTTCCTCATTGACATCATTGACATAACCACCATTCATAGCTCACAGGAGTACTGTGAGACTAATGTTTGTGAAGTGTTTTCAGGATCACAGTGAAAGGTATTAATTTGTAAGCATGTGTTAGTATTATAACTATTAGTAGTAGCAGGGATGGTTCTTTAATGTGAATTATCTTTTAATATAGTGTCATACTTTCAAAGGATAACCTGTTTCTTTATGGCCAGATGTGGAGACAATTAACCCTTTGCCCTTTATTTTGAAGACACAATTAGCCAATTATGTATGCAATTAGATGTGTATGTAGTTTTGCCTGAATGACTAATTACAGTCATGGTAAGAAGCCTTTTGAATCTTGACTGTCGGTCTCTGCAGTGAGCAGTCTGTGTTGAGCACTTTGGATCCTGACCATCCGTCTCTGTAGTGAGCAGTCTGTGCTGAGCACCTTTTGGGTATGAACCGTTGGTCTCTGTGGTGACCAGTCTGTGCTGAGCATCGTTTGGGGCCGTGGTGACTCCTGAATATAAAGGAATTGCTTTTGCGGTTACTGAAGGAAGATTTTTACATTCTTGAAGTCCTAGCTTTGTATTTTACCATCAAGTCTAAAAGTCCTTTGACATGGTTCCAGTTTCAAAGGTTCTATTGATTTTTTTCTTTTAATCTTGACATTCAGATGAGTTTTCTACAGACTGCACTCTATGAAACTTTCTTCTGTATTTTTTTTCCTCTCCTGAAACTGACATTTCCTTTCTGTCCCTTCATTCACACATGTCCTCTTGCACTCCCTTTACACTGTTCACACCTTCGTCACATGGAGAGCCTGATGACATGCCTTTACAGGGAACTGTAATTGCTGTGGTGTAACTTGTACTGATGTAGGAAGAGTACAAAGACACCAATGCCTGGTTTGAAGTAAGTCCACTCTGCAAAGAGGAAACTCATACCCATAGCCAATACTGCTTGGGTAACCAAGAACCAGTGACTAGATAGCCCAGAGGCTTAGAGTAAAACCAAACACAACTAGTCTTTTAAAAAAAAATCAGTAAAATGATTCATAATGGTATTCTGTTATACTCATATATCAATGCCTTATCTAGCCATCATCCGAGAGGCTTCCTCCAGCAGCAGATGGGAACAGATGCAGAAACTCACAGATAGACATTATGCAGAAAGAAAGTCTAAATTGGCAGTCTTCATCAAATGCCCCCTCAGAGCTCAGGCTATTTAGTAGAAGAGGAGGCAGAAAGAGCCAAAGGGGATGGAGGGTACCAGGAGAACAAGGCCATCTGAATCAACTAAGCAAGGTTCGTATGAGCTCAGAGAGACTGAAACAGCAAGCATAGGCCTACATGGTATGTATGGTCCTCTGCCTATATATTATAGATATTAGCTGACTGTTTTATGGGACTCCTGACTGAGAAAAAGTGGGTTCCTGACTCTTTTACCTGTTCTCGGGGCTCTTCTCTTCCTGTTGGGTTGCTGTGTCCAACTTCGATATGATAGCTTTTGGTTCATTTTGTTATATTTTGTTTTGTTACATTTGGTTGTTATTTCTTAGAAGCCTGATCTTCTAATGAGAGACAGAAAGGGAGTAAAAACTGCGGAGGGACACTCAGGAGGACCTGGGAGGAACACAGAGAGGGAAATAGTAATCAGGTTATGTTCTATGAGGAAAGAATCTATTTTCAACGAAAGAAAAGAGAAGAAGAAAAGAAACTGTGGGGAGACCCATTAGATATTATACCCATTGTGTCCTCTAGTATCCTAAGGAGCAGGGGAAATGCATCAATTGTATTATTTAGTGATGACCTTCTGCAGACATTGCCTTCTATTTTATTTAATAATTTATTTATTTGTTGTTTCTTTGATGTGTTTCACTCTGTAGCCTAGCTGTCTTGTATCTCACTCTGTAGTGTGCTTTGAACTCAGTGATCCTTCTGCCCTCACCTTCCAGTTGCTGAGACTGTGGGTGTGAGCCACCATACCTGGCTTCAAGGGTTTATTCCTTTTCAGTTTTCTACACTGGTAACTGTTGGGCTCATTTCATGGCACCATGCTGCTACCAAGGTGGGGTCAGAGATGCATGGAAGTGCAGGCTCTTGAAGCATCTGAAATCTAGAATAAACTGCTGATGGTAAGAAAAGAGTCTCTGCAGATGGCTGTGGGTGTGGCACAGAGTGTGAAGTGTGTTGGAGGTAGTGATCACACTGATTAATAACATCAAAAAATGCTTCTTAGAACAAGTTTATCTTTCAATAGTAACTAGCATAAGTAACCCTTTGATAGGAAAGGAAAATATAGTAAGAACTTGTTGACATTTTTATATGAGCAAAACCAAAAGTCTACCAACACATGAGTGAGGTCAGAGGAAAGCAGCTGATGTAAGTAGAGTTTTAGTTACCTTGTAAGGGAAGTTGTAAGAGATATGCATAGAATAGCAGCTTGAGCAACATTGCGGAAGGCCCTGAAAGAGAGGAAGAGAAATTTCTATTTTCCCTCCACTGTCTGTGTGCAGCTGTTGTATGGTTTTGATAGAGGACACTATCACCTGAGCCATCTTGTGAAGTTCAGCAGGCCCTGTCAGATGTACAATACAGTGGCAGACCACAGGAAAGGAGATGTGCTTAAAGATACTCCCAAAATTAAGGCCAGTGTCCTCTTCCTGGGAATGGAAAGGCCAAGGATTACACATACAGGAATACTGGGCTGTTAGTATTTCTTAGTGTTGGCAACAGTCCTTACAGAGATGGGAGACAATCTCTCACTCAGTCAAGACGGCTAGGAAGCAGCATGGGTGCAATGTGTGGTGGAGCCTGTGCCTGGTATGTGAGATGCTCTCTATTCCATGGCAACACTGAATATAGTGAGCGGCAGCAGGAGGAAAGAGGTAGCAGCTTTCACTGAATAGGGATGGAGTCAGGCAGGCTACAGACCAAAGGCCTGCCTGTCTCTTTGAATTATTACACAGTGGGACATTTAAATAAGTACACCAAGGTAGCAAGATAGAAAACAGTTGGATGTGGGAGTTCCCTCTGTATGCTATGAATATCTTTTATTACCATTGGTTAATAAAGAAGCTTCTTCAGCCTGTAGCAGGGCAGAATATAGCCAAGCTGGAAGAGATAGAGAGAGAGAGAGTAGGCGGAGTCAAAGAGACGCCATGTAACTGCAAAGGAAAATGGTGCCAGAACAGAACCTTACCTGGTAAGCCACAGTCTTGTGGCGATACACAGATTAATAGAAATGGGTTAATTCAATATGTAAGAGCTAGATAAATATGCCTGAGTCATTGGCTGAACCGTGTTGTAATTAATATAGTTTCTGTGTGATGATTTGGGTCTGGGCGGCCAAGAAACTAATGAGCAGTCTCGGCCTACAACTTTTCTTGAAATTGAGAATCTTTGTGTTATGAAAAGTCATGCACATTTGCAAACTGTGCAAAAACACAACTCTGTATACGCTTAAAATATACAGAGTTGATGGGTTAGCACCTAGAAAATGGTGACCATTTTCTCAGGGCTTTATTTGAAATGCTTACAGTGAAGAAAGCCAACATGCAGTCTTGAATTTATGGAAATCTAGTTACTCTAACCCTGGTTCCAAAGGAGGCTGCATGCACACAATCCATGGTACCTCAGCCTGGAGGTTGTGGGGCTCCAGTACCATATCCTCTCAACCCCAAATAACTTTATATGACTCTCAGCCACACCATTTTAGTCTCCTTCCAGTCTATGTTTTCCAGCTATTCCGTGTCATCGGACAAGGATTTAGTTGGTTTGGGCTGCTATAGCAAAATATCCAAGATTAGATGTTGTAAGTAGCAAACTTTATCTCTTCCTCAGAGTTGTTGAGGCTGGTCAGTCCCAGATCAAGATTCTGCTGGCTCCATTTTTATGAGGCTTCTTGCCAGTTGCTACTTAATTTTGTATGTCCATGAAATAAAGAGCACTGTGCCCTGCTCTTCTTGTAAGGCCAGTAATTTCATCACTAGAGCCCCACCCTCCTGACCCCACTGATTCTTAATTCCTGGCTGTCCAGTCTCCAGATTTCACTGATATCTAAGCTGTAGAATGAGGAATTCTTGGGGGGTTGAAGAGGGAGATACACATGATGCATTTCTGAGAAAGGAATAAACCTCATAATTTAGGAGAGTACTATTAATTTTGAAAAGAAAATCTCACCTTAGCATTTATTTTTAAGTAACATGTAGCCATATGCTAGGTGTCCTGTGAATTTCCAGTCTTCCTATTTTTTCTCAGGAAATACGGTAGTAGAACTTCACACAACATTCTAAAATCGAATTTGACAATTTGTGATCCAGAAAATTTTTTAATTGTTTGTAATGGTGATGATTGAATTCAGGCATTTGCACATGTTATACAAACTCTGAACCACTAAAATATACCCCAGATTCCCTCTAGAATTACACTTGAATATTGTTTCTTGAGAATAACACCATGCTTGTATCTGCAGAAAGCATTTTCCCCATTTTTTCCTTGCCCATTTTACATAGATGTTTCTGCAGTTTGTTTGAAATTATATTGCTTTATTACAAGGTGTTGAATAAATCTGATATGTATGAAAAAATTCTGTCTAACATAGACATTTAGACTTTAATTCTTTTCAATCTAAACAAATTTATTTTCTGTTCTAAATTTTTATTTCCTGAATTAATTAAATGCTTAGTGGGGATTTTTAAAATATTTTTCTTAGTTCTTTGAGAATTTCAGATAATGTGTTTTGATCATCCGACACCCCTGACTCCTCCCACATATACACTCCTTTTCCTGCCAACCCAACTTTGTCTTTGTGTCTTTTTTTAATATGCTTCATCATAATTCCATTTATGAGAGACTGTTTCCCTCAGCATGTTGATAATGATGCTTTGTCCTTAGCAACTGGAAGTCGATGTCATAGTGACCTCCACTTGATCGATCATTTTGCTTTGTCAGTTGTAAAAATATTCTTTGGTATATATCTGGGTGGATTTAGTCGCATTTCTCTTATTAGCATCAAAGTTCACTCTAATTAAAAGACTCATATCTTGGTGGAAATTTATTCATTTATTTTTGAAACTCAATATGTGAGTACTGTATTTACATTATTTCTCCTTCCCTCTCTACTCCAATTCTTCCCATATCTTCTCCTCCTCAAATTCATGACCTTTTAAAAATTATTCACACATATATACATACAAACTTACAAGTGCAACCTGCTGGTCCCTTTAGTGTTGTTTATATGTGTATATGTGACAGATCTGATGATTTGGGATTGGACTGATTCTCCCTCCTTTCAGCAGCCGTTAATTACCTATAACTCTTCATCAAATGGTGGGACCTTGTAAAATTTCCTCATCAACATTGACATGTCAACTGGTAGTGTCATTTTTCAGGTCATCTAGGGGGTCATATCGTTAAGATTTCATGAAGAACACTTCCATCTCGCAGCGGATATCCTGGTCCTCTGGACTGTAATCTGTCCCCTCTTCTGTGATGCTCCTGAGCCTTGGGTACCAGGCAGAGCCAGGCAATGCGCTGACAGTTGTTGTCTGCATTGTCACCAGTTGTGATGGTCTCCAGGTGCAGTAATGACACTTACGTCTTGAGGATAACCAACAGCCATCTCATCGGATTTAAGGCCTGGTCAATAGGAGGACATTCATACTCGGTACTCTAAACCTAGCCCACTGTCCTGTGGCTGCTGAGGCCATGGGCCCTAGAGGATAACCTACTACTGCCACTTCCCTAAACTAGTATAATTGCATTCTAAGTACTTATCCTTAGACGCACAGATAAGTGTAGTCCTCGCTTCTGATCTAAGATACCTCATTTTGTCAATGGAATCTAATAAGTGCTTTTCAGGATAATTTTCTCATTAAACAAAATATCTGCAGTCAATGTAGCAGCACATTTCTGCAGTTCCAGCACTTGGGCGGCAGCAGCAAAATTGATAAGAGGTTGAGGCTGGCCTATGTTATATAACTCAGTTGCCAGAAAAACCAGGGCTACATGATAAGAGCCTGTCTTAAAAATATTTGAAATAACCAGTAAAATAATATATCCAATTAGAAATATTGTATTTTGTGTCATATTATTTGATTGCATGAAAAATATATATTAGTAAAAGTATTAATAATTACATAGAAATATATAAAATATGGTGTCATTTAATGTTGAAATGATTATATTAGTTGTAGTAATAATTACATAGTATTATATACAAATTATGTTATAAAATAATATTACTTATTAATATATACTATGTGTTAGGTATTATATATTACAAAAACTCAAATACTTTTTAAATGGTTGAATATAAGTTATCTGTAAAAATTGAAATTTTATTCTTATCCTTGAACAAATTTCTTTAGATCACCTAGTTTCTTAACATATAATTATGAGATTCTTAATGAATTTTCATTTGATATTCATTTTTAAGCAAAAATGAATTAAAACCAGTGAAGAATTTTTAAACTTACTACTAGATTAAGAAATGAATTGATAAGAGTTTCAGATATTCTTTGGAATCAATAATGAAGTATTTATTAGTACCTTTAAAAATAACTTTATCTAGGCATGATGACTCATGCTTTTATCCCAGCACTAAGAAGGTAAATGGATCTCTGTGAGTTTGAGGCCAGCCAGGTCTAAAAAGAGAGCTCCTATCTCGAAAGTCCAAAATTAATTAAAAAAATAGCTTTTAGCATTTGTTAATCGTCTCTCTGACATTTTTCTATAGTAATTGATTTTAGTAAAATCTGCTAAGCTAAAATGTACACATGACTAATTGGTTTCAATTTACTATCACTAAAGGAAACTGACATAATATTAATGTTTTTAAAAAAGAAACCACATTTTGGCAATTTTAATACATTGCAATAAAATGGATAGTTGTTTTGAAGTGTGTTTTCACTTAGAAAGTCTCCATTTCCTACTTCATTCTTATGCCTAAAGTGTACACAGTTTTGTTAAAAAAGTATTGTTCATATCAAATACAGCATCTATCAAGGTGGCTAGAATCAAGTGATGTTCTGGTTCTGTACCAGTATCCCACAGAATGTTTGCTAAGTGAAGTTCATGCAGAAATCTTTTCTTGGTATTTCAGTAGTTGTCTTTAGGGTGTGTTACAACTGGTCGACCTCTGTGTTCAACAAAAAGGCAACTAACTATAGGTGAAATTTTATAAAGTATTAGTATATCTTTAAAAGAAAATTGGAAAAAAATTAATTATACTGCCTGTCCCATCCTTATTAAATAAGAAAAATTTAATAGTGTTGTCTGGGGTACTCCCTCAGTCCACATCAGCTGCTTTAGAATGCAGGACGCCACTATAAAAATTGTAGTTGGTTACTTTATTATTCTGTCATCAAGCATAAAGGAAAGATGATGATGAAACCAAGTATTTCAGATTTTTTTAGGTCGATTATCAGTATTACTTAAGGAATGAATTTTTTTTAAACTATATACATTTACTGCCAGGTCTGTTTCAACTACATTCTCAATTGGTAAAGGGGCTAAAATCATTCCACTTGTTCCTTTTGCCCAATTCTTACAGTGATATTAGTCTTTCTGTCTTTAGTTGTGATCGGATTCTGCATTACTTAGGTTTCCTGTAAACTGAAGGGTAATGATGAGCATAGTGTCTCTGACCGACATTTCCAGATTTCCTTATCGAGGGGAAGGAAGTGAAAACATAATGCAACAGAGCGTTCCAGAAACTGTGTCGAGTAGCTCTACCTTGTTGGCTAGTCTGCTCCTGACAATGCTGTAGAGAATGGAGTCCCTCACTCCTGTTTCATGGATGAGGAAATTGGAAATGTGAGGATTAAGTGACCAAGCTGCTGAAGACAAGGGAGCTTTCTAAGGTCTCACAGTTGGGGATATTTGAACTTGGTATACTTATATTTCCTTTCTACAGTTCAGTACAGTGCACTTCAAAGGCATTTGTGGGATGTAAGCATAGAGGGTCACACAGAATAAAATATTATGCATGTCCCACAGGTAGACTGTAAACTAGGGTCCCAGTGGGTTGTAGGAAGTATATGGTTTGACCCTCTTTGACCCGACCGATGGCATCTGTCCTTTGAGCAGTAGTGAATACCTGAGCTGTCAGGCATTCTGTTTCACCCTGACATGCAGTGTAGTGCACAGGCTTTGTGCTTTGTTGTTTCCACCCTTTAGCAGGAAAGACAGAGCAAAACCCAAAGAAAACATGGCTGAGTGAACACAGTGACAGTGGTAAGTAGGGCAAAGAAGTAGTAGAGATGCTTGGCAAAGTGAACTGGGGACCCTCCCGAGACACAGTAGACAGGCGGAACACCGTCTCCAGACGGCCTTTAAGCTGGGGTGTTAGCACAAGAGTTTACATCCACATTGGCAAAGATTCAAAAGCCTGAAAACACCAATTTTTGATGATATTCTAGAGGGAGGAAAGCACTCATATTTATTATAAGTCCATGCAGCTACTCCAGAGAGCAATTTAACAATATTGAGTTAATGTGAAGATACAGATTTTAATGTAAGTCTTAGAGGAGTTGTTCAAAAAGTCTAAAAAACCCATTTGTAAGGTGTTGGAAAAGAATTCTGACTTTAACAGATACAAAAGGTGGATTTTCCCACATTTTAATCATGAAAGTCTTACATCATTCTTTCTAATATATCCAATAATTGAGATCTCCTGGTAATCTGATACATGACATCACCCATTTTTAAAAATACATGAACAAGCTCTTTATCAATCAGAAATTTTATATCATTCTTTTACTTGAACTTAGATTTCCACCCACTTTTTCCCAAAGAATTATCCTACTTATCTTGATCACTGTCCTACTGTGGTCCGTGATGCTACAATAGAATACCTTGGTGTGCGAAACTTATAAAGAACAGAAAATGGCTTCTTACTGTCCTGGGAAGCTGGGAGTCTGATCTCAGGATGCCAATACCCAAAGAGGGCATTCTGCGTAACTCTGTCACAAAAGGAGACGGACAAGAAAGTACTCAAGTAAGCCAGCTCATGTTTGTAGCTGATGAAACTGATGGAAACCGCTCCCAACATGATGGCTTTAAATGTTAATGGCCCAGTCATCTCCGTTTAAATGCTGTTGTGATGAGGTTTAGATCTTCTAGACGTCACTGATGGGTACATGGAGTTTATTCTTTTTAGCAACAAAAAAATTGATGTCACATTTGCCATGACCAGTGTTAGAAATTTTATTTTACTTCACATTTTAATTATTAATATTATATAATTAATCAGAACATTGTGAATACTTTCTAATTCTGATGATTATTAAACATGAGCTTATTATTTCTAGAGAGCATCTTTTCAGTGTGATGAAAGAGTGGCTTTTCTTCCCTGAGTTCTGTATCTGAGGGTGGTCAAAGGTAAACGAAGGGGAAGGTGGGGTTTCCACAGTGCCTTACTTCTTATGGGGGTAGTATATTAGCAGAATCTACAGCATTCCTTTTAGACTCACCAAAATATCTAAGGTAGATTAAATCATTTTGAAAGAATGTGAATTAATGATCAAATATTCTAACAGAAAACATTTCCTTTATTAGTATGACTAAACTATAGTCATATGATATAATATAGTTATAGATCCCTATTACCTGAACATATAGCTCAAGAAAAGTAAACTCTGCCCAGCTAGTGTGCATTCTTTCTGTCGGACTAAATCTGTTCTGAGTGTTTCATGTGAATGAAGTCATACAGTTCATGATGCTCGCCGTTTCCCTTAGGACAATGTCTTTAAGTTGCCCATACTGCAATATTACTTCATTTCCTCCTATTGTTTTATTGTTCTATAATATTCTCTTGTGTAGATATGGTACTTTTATTTATCCATTCATCACTTTGGGAGGGTTCAGATTATTTCTACTTTGGTCTCTTTGAATAGTACTCCCTTGAACAGTTGTGTGACAGTTTATGTTAATCTCTTAGGAGATTTGGGGTAGCTCTGTGAATAACCACTTGAGAAACGATCAGACTTGTTTCCAAAGTGGCTACACCATTTATGTTTGTGCGAGCATTGTAGGAGACTACTGATTTCTCCACTTCCTGGCCAACAGCTGTTATTATCTGGCACTATGGTGTTACTCTGAGGTGTGAAGCCATATCTTACTGTGGCTTTCATTGCATTTCCTGATGACTAGTGACCTACATTTGCTTACTTTTTTTTTTGTACATGTGCTTGGGAGAAATGTCTACACAGAGTCTTGCCTTATCAAATAGCTTGTCTTTGTATTACTAAGTTTTTTTAAGATACAGATGTAAATTGAGCAGATACCTCAGTAGTTAAGAGGACTTGCTGCTTTTGTGAAGGACCATGGACCCCAGGCACACACGTGGTGCATAGATACACATACATGCAAGCACTCCCACACACCAAAACAAAAACTTTTAAAAATATATACAGATGTAATTCCTTTAGCAAACACATGGTTCACAGACATTTTCATCTGCTGTGTATGCTGCACTTTCCCCTTTATTGATAGAGCCCTTATTATCACAGTTGACAATTTTAAGGAAATTTCCTTTTCAAAATATTTTTATTATATATTTTTGTGTATGGATATTTTGCCTGCATGTATGTCTGTGTACCACTTGCACACCTGGTGCTGGCTGTGGAGGCCAGAAGTGGGTGTCATCCCTGTAACTGGAGTTACAGACAGTTGTGAGCTGCCATGTGGGTGCTGAGAACTGAATTTGAGTCCTCTGGAAGGGCAACCAGTGTTCTCAGCTGCTGAGCCACCTCTCTGGCTGCTTTGACAAAATGCCTTAATCAATTCTTTTGTTGGTTTGGGTTATACTAGGGGTGTTACAGCTAAGGCTCCATTGTGAAACTGGAGGCCATGAA
Organism: Bramus lutescens; assembly: GCA_001685075.1. Lineage (NCBI taxonomy): Eukaryota > Metazoa > Chordata > Mammalia > Rodentia > Cricetidae > Bramus > Bramus lutescens. The sequence continues at coordinate 51,317 of LOEQ01004369.1, read as the reverse complement.
GCTTTACTTCTACATTTTCTTCTATTGGTTTAGTTAGACTTTTATGGGGCTTTGATTCATTTCCACTGAGTTTTTATATGTGATGTGATACAAGGCTCCAGTTTTTATTTTTTTTATTTTATATGGGAGTAAAACTGTTCCAGTATTAAATGCTGAAAAACTTCTTCCTCGTGTTACAGTACACACTTGTGATGACCACATGACTGTTGACATGTGGGTTTATTTCCAGACTCTGAATTTTATTCCATTGATCTGTATCCTTGCCCTTATGTCAAAGGACACTCTTAGCTATTATAGTTTTGAAATTAGAAATTTCAACTTTGCTTTTCATTTCCATAGTTGTTTTGGTGACTCTTGGTCCCTGGAAATTCCATATGCATTGAGAATCTGTCACAAGAAACCCACTGTGATTTTTATATGAATAGCATTGATTCCAAAGCCCAATTTAAAGAGCTCATCTTTGCAGTTTCACATTTGATCCATGAATGTGGAATGGTTTGAATTTATTCAGGTCTTTAATTTCTTTCAAAGTCCTTTATAATTTTCAGAATGTAAATTTTATGCTTCTATTAAAATTTTCTTGAGTATTTGAAATTGATTTTGATGGCATTATAAATGCGATTTTATCTTTCTTCCATATCTGGGTATTTGTGACAATGTACAGACATACACCATGTGTCACTTAGCAACAGGAGTATGTTCTGCAAGCTGCATCAGTAATGCTGTGAAACATCAAGGATACTCAACAAGCTTAACTTATACAAGCCACCACACACCTGAGCAATGTGCGTAGCCTTTTTGTTGCTCCCAGCTGCAAACCTGCCCAGTGTGCTACTGTGCTGAATATTGTTGGAAGTTATAACATAGTGCATTTTAACACATCTCAACATCAAAAAGACACACCAAAACTATTATACCAAAGTTTTAAAACTATATACCTATATAGGTTCTCACCGTGAATAGTGATCACGGAACTGGAAGTTTCTCTGTGTGAGTTGTAAAGTAACTGAAAGGTATACCTAACTGTTCCTACCGTTGTCTGTAGGCATCGTGCACTTAGACTGTGATAAATGTATTCAAGTATTTTTCATCAATAACAAATTAACCTTAGCCTATTATAACTTTTTATTTTATAACCCTTTATTTTAGATCTTTTAAAATAACAGCTTAAAATACAAACACATTACGTAGTTTTCTAAATCACTGCTCTATTTCTATGAGGAGAAACCAATACAAGAGAAACCGCGTCTCAAGTAGAATGGAAACACGATGACACCCAAGGTCATATTGTGACTTCCACATGTGCTGTGTGGCACATACTCCCATACTCTCATGAATTCACATACACATGTGTGTGCATGCACACAGTGCACACATCTACACACGAATGCACACCAATACTGGCTTTATTGTGAACCTGAATTTCCTGAGCTGACCATGCAAGGTAATCTGTAAACAGAGACTGTACTTTTGTTTTCCGGCTGCCCAAACACGAATAATCACATAGAAACTATAATAATTACAACACTGTTTGATCATTGGCTCAGGCGTATTCTTAACTAGCTCTTATATCTTAATTTAATACATTTTTATTAATCTATGTATTACTACAAGGCTGTGTCTTACCTTCTGGTATCTTTCTCCCTCAGGAGTTACTTGGTGTCTCTCTGACTCTGCCTTCTTTTTCTATATATCTCTGTTCAGATTTTTTACCTGGCTTTACTCTGCTAAGCCCTTGGTCAAAATAGCTTTATTTATCAACCAATAAAAACAACATATATACAGAAAGACATCCCACATCAGGAGTCATGTGTCTTTTGTTTTACTGATCTAGTGATTAATTTTCCCTAACAGAGTTGGCCCAGAGCTCATTGTTAGGAGGCAGTATAAAGCTTATGCTAGAAAACTTTAAAAAACAAAAAGAAAGTATCTTTTCCATGTACTGTCGGTTACTCTCTTTTTAAAGAGAGTGAACGTTTTGATTACTAGAATTGACAGAACAACAGCAACTGAGAATGGTTTTGCACAAATGAAGATACTTTCTGTGTTTTTCATCTTAAGTGGTTATTCACTCAGAATTTTAAGGTTGTTTTAACTTGAAATTCATTAACTTTTGCTCTTTTATGATCCCAACTATTTTTATATCTTTTTATATTACAATGCTATTTCTATTTTGATCTTTACACTCGTACCAATTTTTGTTTGGATTTTAGTTCAGAGCAGTTAAATAGGAAGTGAGAAATATATATCATATATATACTCGTGGTCTTCCAAGCAATCAGCTGTGCTCTTCAAGAATGAAAGCACTACTTCCCTTTATGCTGGTTTGAGCTTAAATAGTGATGATGTGCTTCCTCTTTTCCTATCGTCAAGGTCTGCCCAGAAACTTGCAGCTACATAGAATTCCAAAAATGCTCATTTCCTTTTCTAGCCTCTGATATCATCTCCTAGCATAGAGAGTGCAAGAATTGAATCATGTAAAATGAGCCCAGGGCTTGTGTTTGAACCTATTAAAGGGACAGCACCCTTCCCTTCCTAAGAACAGATTGCAATCCAAGTCCTAGCCATCTGGCACCTTCTTGCCCTTGTCCCACAAATGCTGTGGGCTAGAAAATGTGGGCAGTACACTGTCATCCGTGCCAGTTGCTGGACAATTAACCGTAAAGGGCTTGCTTTAGGAAGAATCATCTTCCTGAACAAAGAGCAGTGTGCTGTCACTTTAAGTTCTTAAATTTAACTGAATATATTTGGTGAAGGTAAAGCAGTTATTTTAAAAATACATTATTCAGGGATCACAGCGGTACTTTCAGGGATTAAAATAGACTAAACAGTATGTAATTTCAGGGTTTCTAAGATCTGCATAGAATTAGCATATCCAGCTGGATATAAAATGATACATAATACAACACCCACCCCACCCCCCCAAAAAAAACCTGGTTTCTTCTACATTGCATGTGCCTTCTTTGCTTTTGAGAGAATGATAAAGTATTTTATACTCCTGTAGGAGATACTATGGATGCTTTAGAAACAAGTGCACAGGTCAGATGAGAGGAGCTTCAGAGAATGGTGGTTAAACATAGTTGACTGTGTAGCTTCTTTGCACTTCAGCATCCCCGTCTGCTTCATCAGAGATTAAAATGGTACCCACCACACAAAGGAAACTTAATGAGATATGTTATACAAGATGACTGGCAAGTAAGTGCCATTCAGTGTGAGCTAATGCCTGCGATCCTGGAACTAAGCCCGCCTTACAACTTACCCAGAGTAAAGTTAGAAGACCACATTCAGTAACAGCTAATATAATTTACACCTCAATAGTGTGTCAGAGCTCTTTTTCTAAATTGCTGAATTTTGAACTTCATGGGGAGACTGTAAATTATTCAGTGTCTTCAGAGAATTCCCATCACCGGCTCACCTGTAAAGAGCAGGGGAAGAAAAACAGAATTCCTTATTTGACTCTAAATGTGGTTTCTGTACATTTAAGACCACTTTTAGAGATTATAAGCTTGTACTTTTAGGTCAAGTTAGAAGTTGAAACTGTAGCAATTGTTTCTAGAAGGCATAAGGAAAATCTGTTCTTGGAAGGTTATGAAGATGGCTGCCTGCAAGCTGATGAAATACCAAGCCTTTGAAAGCCATTGGCGGTTTTCAAAAACCACACACACACCTGGGACCAGAGCCTTGTGCCATGCTGCTTCTTGCTGCCACCCAGCTCCCGGCCTTTCTGTTCCCTGGTGCAGCCTTTGTGGAAACAAAGCTGACCCATGATGGAAACAGACTGTATTCCTATCACATTTCCTCTTCTAGCTCCGTCAGCCAGCAAGCGGATGGTGCCATTAAGTTCACACTTTCCCTTCTCAGCCTCCAGTAATGTCCTTCCTCCCTCCCTCCCTTCCTCCTTTCCCCTCCCTCCTTTCTTTCTACCTCCCTCCCTTTCTCCTCCCTCCTTTCCTTTCTTCCCTTCCTTCTCCCTCCCCCTCTCTCCCACCCTCCCTCTCTCCCTCCCTTTCTTTCTTTTTTTTTCAGCTTTTACTTTTTATTACCTTTAGATATGTGTTGTGTATTTAGATATGTGTATATGAGTCCAGGCACCCACTGAGACCAGTGATATAGGGTCCCCCCAACAGGCCATTGAGAGCCACCCAGCATGTGGTATTAGGAACTGGATTTGGGTCCTCTGGAAAAACAATATGGGCACTTCCATGTATATGCATCTTTCTTTTTGTTTCTCTAGATTCTACTTTATCCTCTTCCCGCTGGGTAAAAAACAAAGTCTTAATACAACTCTCTAGATTCCCTGGAATATTTCTGATGGAGATCCCTGCTCCCAGCATACTGGGTCAGCAATGCAGAAAGAACTCCTGAAATCCTTTCAGATTTGGCACCGAATTTCAACTCCTTCAAACTGAATTTGCTATTTTCAAATAATGACATCCATGATCATTCTAATATATTTACTATGTTTGCTCTTATTATCATCATAAAATATAATTACATTTTCTATATCTGTTTATTACAAATATGTATGATCTCATTTCTATTGTGTACTTCTTACTCTGAGAAAATACATTTTAAATTCTTTAAATCCTATGGAGGTGTTTTTTTAAGCCACAACTTCTGAAAAGATGACAAATGCCTACCATTTTTTCTCTATAGTTAAGTGTTTATTTCTTACATATTTAAGAACACTATAAAGCTGGGCATTCTTCCATTATAGAAATTCTTTCCATAACTTGAGAGCCCTGTTCTTTAGATGCACACTCCTCAGCCATTGTGTCTACAGTTCCCAGTTGCGTTGATTAAACGTTGTTTCCTTGGGGATCCTATCAGAAAGAGTTCAGATTCTAATGCCCTTAAGATTGTGGCTTTGCTGCTGGTTCATCTGGTTCAACTAGCTCATGTTTCAGAGAACTGAGTGGAAACCAAGAACGTTGGGAGGGAGCGTTGCTAAAACCCTGTGGCTTCGCAGCAGCCTCTCCAGGTAGTGCTTTTCAACTAGAAATCCACAAATAATGGTATAGCTCCCGATAATTCCATTCCCTCTCCCTGAAACAGTGGGAGTCCTATGGAAAGAAAACCATGAGTAATTTATACACTTGTAGTTTACTGTTACTAATCTGGAAGCATTTTCTCATGATAAGGTATATTTTTCTTTGAGAAGTTCCAAGTCACTTACAAAAAGATTATTATTCTGGTAACGCATTGTGATTTTTGAAGAATTCAAAACTGATCTTTAAACTTTTTCTCATATTGTGGGACCTATTTGGACAATTTTCATTTCATTGTTAGCATCATTGACACCATTGTTTTTATTGGGTGGCTTTTCCTCAGGAGCAGGTAGTCACATCTTGTACCTTTTAACAATACACAGAAGAACCCAGCACACAAGTGCCATTGTGACCAGAAAGGGTAGGTATTGTGAACTGCCTCATACAAGATTGAAATGGTTTCAGTTATGCTTAGATTTTAATTCTCAATATTAAGTTTCAGAAACTTTAGTTATGATTTTTAAGTCAAGCAAAGTATGTTTTAGAAAAGTATACAATAACTTTAATGTAAGCAGGGACATGCCTGCATCTGAAGTTCTTGTTCCCTGACTGGCCATTCCTACACACTCGGGCTTCCTTCACCACCGGCTCCAGATATCCCTGCCGGAATTCTTTCACAGATTCCTCCTAGTTGATTATACTCTTACCTAAAAATATTTTCCTATAAAATCCAAAAGGTTGTAAACATCCAGACTTCCGCCAAGATCTGGATGATGAACAAAGTGTGCCATATACATCTTATGGACCATTATCAACCTTGAAAAGGTGCTGATACAATTTACAACATGTGTGAATGGATCTTGAAAATACTTTACTGAACATAATAAGCCACTCACGACAGGACAATTACCTTGTAATGCCATTTAGACTCCTGGGATAAGCAAATTCATAGAGTTCTGTGGGCTCAGAGAAGAAGAGTGGTGGTTTGTTTCAGGGGTGCAGTTTCTTGTGGGATAATGAAGCTCTGGCAGTAGGAAGTGTGGTGACTGTGATGTGGAGGGACTGTGTCTCTCATTCATACAATCAAAGGTAGGGAGATGTTACAGTGAGAACGCAATGCTGACCTGAGTTCTCTATGGCGTGAAACAGTAGCACACTCCTTTGGGTTCCGACTGTACGCTAAAGGAGCAACTCAGCCTCCTTCCATTCTGAATGGCGCCTTCATTCTCACACAGGGGTGGAGAAAACACAGCTGTATTTACTTTTCCAGCCCCGTCTTCTATTTTGAAATATAACCTGTTTGAAAATGAGAATCAGTGTCAAACAACACAGCTCTCTGCTCACCTCTTCAGTCTGCCAAACATTGTTTTTCTAGTGGAGTTCTGGGCGAGGTGTGGCAAGTGCAAGTAGCACTCACTCGTGTGCTCAGTGGTGGGATTTATTAGCCGGCCTCAAAATGTCTGCGTGCAGCATGCTATGACATACTTGCTTTCACATTCGTGCATATGTGAAAATGCAGGGTGGGCCAGCAGGATGGCTCGTGGGGTGGCAGGAGCCGGGGAAGAGGCTCTTGCTGTCAACCTGAAGACATGAGTTTAGTCTCTGGAGCCCACATGGTGGAAAGATTCCCCTCTGTATGCTGTGAATATCACTGGCTAATGAAAAAAAAAACTGCTTTGGGCCTAAAGCAGAGATATAGGGGAACAGAGCTAGGAGGGGGAAACTAAAGTGAATTCTGGCAGAAAGGAGGCAGAGTCAGAGAAAAGCCATGTAGCCCCGCTGGAGACAGACACCAAAACTTTAGCTGGTAAGCCTCAGCCATGCGGCGATACACAGATTAATAGAAATGTGTTAAATTAAGATGTAAGAGTTAGCCCATAAGAGCCGGCGGTGATGGCACACGCCTTTAATTCCAGCACTAGGGAGGCAGAGGCAGGTGGATCTCTGTGAGTT
>LOEQ01004369.1:22289-41857 GCA_001685075.1 Bramus lutescens | reverse complement strand
ATGGAAGGCTAGTACCCATGTCCAGGAGATCTGATGGAAGGCTAGTACCCATGTCCAGGAGATCTGATGGAAGGCTAGTATCCATGTCCAGGAGATCTGATGGAAGGCTTGTACCCATGTCCAAGATTTCTGATGGAAGGCTAGTTAGTACCCATGTCCAGAAGATCTGATGGAAGTCTGGTACCATGTCCAGATGATCTGATGGAAGGCTAGTACCCATGTCCAGGAGATCTGATGGAAGGCTAGTACCCATGTTCAGGAGATCTGATGGAAGGCTAGTACCCATGTTCAGGAGATTTGATTGAAGGCTAGTACCCATGTCCAGGTGATTTGATGGAAGGCTAGTACCCATGTCTAGGAGGTCTGATGGAAGGCCTGTACCCATGTCCAGGAGATCTGATGGAAATCTATTACCCTTGTCCAGGTGATCTGATGGAAGGCTAGTACCCATGTGCAGGAGATCTGATGGAAGACTAGTACCCATGTCCAGGTGATCTGATGGAAGACTAGAACCCATGTCCAGGTGATCTGATGGAAGGCTAGTTAGTACCCATGTCCAGGAGATCTGATGGAAGGCTAGTACACATGTCCAGGAGATCTGATGGAAGTCTAGTATCCATGTCCAGATGATCTGATGGAAGGCTAGTACCCATGTGCAGGAGATCTGATGGAAGGCTAATACCCATGTCCAGGTGATCTGATGGAAGGCTAGTATACATGTCCAGGAGATCTGATGGAAGGCTAGTACCATGTCCAGAAGTCTGTGCTTCTGTCAGGCTTTTGAGAACAGACGAGTAGGACAGTTGGTGTCAGAGAGAGTTCTTCCCGAGAAGTGTGCTGAGATTATGTGGACTGAAAGAGCAGTCAACTTGAACCTGCAACTCTTGAGAACACTGGCTTTTCAGAAATAGGAAAGGAACTGGATGTAGAAGGTGGTAAAGCTGAGAATCAGCAGGGAAGCCAAGAACTCAAAGCTCAGAAAGGGAGCCAGTAGCCCTGAGTATATAAACAGGTCATAAACAATTAGCACTTACAGAAACTTGAATGATTATTCATGAAATCAGAGCTAGAGAAACACACACAGAAGGCAGGGAATTCAGTGAGTTACGGGTGAATGGCTGACAGCCAGCATCAGCAACTCTCCATCCCTTGTACAAAACAAAGTAGGCAACACTCTAATTGAGTGATAGGTGTGAGGATCATTTCGTTAAATGCCTAATTCGCTTAAAGGAAAAACACTTCAAAGATGCCTCCTAATGGGCAGAGCTGTGTCTTGGAAGAGCTGGGACAGGGAGGGCCTGCAGTCAGTGAGCAGTTAGTTAGCTTTCAATCCAAATGCAAACCCAGATAGGCTGCTGGGCACAGCAGAGGGAGGTAATCCTCACTGATAGTTCCCATTTCATCACAGTAGCCTGCTCCAGCTGCCCAGGAGCAAGAAGGTGATGTAGGGCCAGAAAAGAGGAGAAAGGTGACATCCGTGCTGTAGAGTATGTCAGGGAGGCCCTCTGGGGACTTGCGAGATGTCTTCAGGCTAGATATCCTAACGTTTTATAAAATAACTGTAAACCTGCTTTTAAGAAGAGAAAGAACACAGTTGGGTCAGCCTTTTGTGCTGAGAGGCAGCATTGAAGCAGGACTCTACTCTGGATGCCCTGCCCTTGCCTCACTCCTTTCCTCTGCCTATTGCACCCCAATCAAGTTAGCTGCCATAGATGTCCTCAGCTTCAGACAGGCCACTTTTCCAAGAATGCATGGCACAGATTACAGAAGTGAGAAGCAGCTGTGTGCTTCCTGCCCCATTGCTGCACACTCAGCTGGAGTTCTGAGAAGAGGATGGCATTCTTCTTCTCCTTCTTCCTCTTCTTTTTCTGTTTCAAGGAAGATGGAACAAGCAGGAAGCACAAGCAGGTGGAGTAGTGAAGGAAAAAGAAAGAAACAAAAAAAAAACAAATACTGAGAAAAACTCATGAGCCGGAATATAAACTGAAATGACACCAGAGACGGAGAAAAGGAGAGGGAACGGAGAACGCCATATCTCCAACCTCCCCACTTAGAATGAAGGGCCCAGTCTTCCATTTGCTTCTGAAACCGACACCTAGGACTAGGATCTCCAGCCCAGGGAGTTAATGCTCAGGCCACATGGGAAAAATGGCTTTTGTGGATCATTCTCTTCCACCTGATTTATTTGTATCTGTGGCAAAATGTTCTAGACTTTTGCTTATGTCTTTCACCTAACCCCTTAGCTAAAACCAGGTCTGGGCTGAAGGTGAAGCTCTGCCAGAGCACACCCTTCCCATATAGGAGACTCCACAGCTAACAGCACAGCAATGAGGAAGAGTCAGCTCCATACCAGAGCACCTGAGAAGTGGCAGGGGGGAGGGGTGGGGCAGGGAAGTTAAATGTAAAATGTTTACTGAGCCCTTCTTAGTTCAGATACTGTTCTCGTTACAAATTGTGAGAAAATAGAAAAGCCCTCTACTTTTACAATGTAATTTCTTCCGGATGAAAGGAGCTATTGCCTGGGGCTGCCGTAGTTGCAAGCGACCAAGATCAGTCCTCTGAAGCTCTTTGCCTCTAAGCAGACTTAGATTAGCAACTGACTTAAAAAAAAAGAGGCAGTGGCAGCACAGCTTGAACACACTTCCCTTATCTGTGCTGTAGCTCGCGTCACCTTCTGACCTCTGTCCCCTGTGCTTCTAACTCAGATTTGCCCCTGTACCTCACCCCACCAGCTAGCAGCTGATGTCATGAAAGCAGATACCAGCTGAAGCCAGAATAGAATGGATGGCTATCTAGGGAGATAAAATGACACTGTAACTCGTTCAAGCTATTGTTCAAAGAAGCATGTCTTTTATTTATAGACATTACAGTTTAAAAGCATGGAAGGCCAGGCTTGACAGTGCTTTTTCTCTATGTGACTTGCTTCCTAGAAGCCTTTCCATGCCTACTAGGGCTACCCACTTTGCTTTGTACCTGGATTCATATTCTTTCCATGAGTTCTGTTGCTATTTTGATTGAGGTTGATTTTTTCTATTTCAATGCAATAGAAATATTTTGCTCTTCCAGGACCCTCTTTGATCTCTGTCTAAAGCATGGGTTGCAGAAAAGGACAGGCAGCTTTCCAAAGTACTAAAGGGAGTATGTTTGTAGTAATCAAAATTCACAGCTTGCTTGGGGATGAGTGAACAGGTGAGTGTCAGTGTGTTTGCCAGGCTGGTGCTTCCCAGTGGATTCCATGGGGGTGACTAGACTCTTGTCTGGGGACTATGTAGTTGTTCAAACCTGAAGCTCCTTGCTTCAGAACACCTAGGAGAGAGGTTCCCAGGATGCCACAGCTGCCTGTGCTCTGCATTTCTCTAAGCCTTTACTGAAGTGTCAGATGCCTTAGAGGGTGTTTTCTTACTCTCTTAGAAGAGTCTTCAAATGGAACTTCATGAATTTTTATGACCCTTTTGTAGTAGAAAAGGAGGGATAGTGCCTATAAACCTTTTTATCAGAAGGAACTTAAAGTAAAATTGGCCAGCCAGTTTGTAACAGGTTACCTTACAATTTCTGGCCAAGATATTGTTTTTACACAAATAAAACAGCTTGTTGTAAATGTGGTTATTGGTAATATAGATAAGGACATTGATTTTCTCTGTGAGATTAAAAACAAAGCCTGGCATCATATACTGATCTTTAACAATATGAGGGAAAATACTGCTTTGGAAAAATATCAAAGCTGGACGAAGGAACCTCAAGCCCGGAGCCATCTCTAGCAGGGCTAATCACAAAGCAGGGAGTCTCTGTATGAGAGTCATGTTTCAAATTGTTTTCTGCAATTTGGCTATTAACCAAAAGGCTAATTGATTCTTTTTTTCTGCCCCATTGTAGTTAACACACTGATTTTTCCCAGTAAAGATCCATTTCATTATGCAAATGTAAAAAATAAAATCACAAGGCTCGTGTCTGAGTGGGGTTGCTTTCTGCCGAGAACTGGTGCACCTGTTTCAGCCCTCAGCCCCACCTCCACCTCCACACGCTGCCAAATTGGCGGCTTAGTGATCTGGGTTAGCTGGTATGGGGCCCTTGAATTTTGACTCACATTTTCTTTGCGACTTATTCATGTTTTGCCTTATAATTTCTCTCCTTCCAGCTCTCATCATGCCAGTAGCAGCTGCATCATGGCACTCACCCTGCTGCCAAGAGGGCAGGCAGCCTCCTTGGAGACTGTAGCATTGCTCTAAGCCAACTGTTAAGGGATGGAAGCTGGAGCCGTCCCTCCAGCACAGCTGAAATTTAGATCGTCTAGGAGGCATTTTTAACTAAATCAAACTTTCAGAACTTTGATTTCGACAGAAGGAATACTGTGGGACAGCGTTCCCACATGCCTTCCTGTCTGCCTCAGCCTTCTTGGCTTGTATTCTTTTCCCGTCCATGGCTTTTCCCATGGCTTATCCTGACTGCAGGTAGACTTATTCCCATGAGGTAAATTTACCCTAAATTACAGTGACTTTTCCACCTCTTTTCAGTCTGTCTGCAGAATGTTTTCTCCATCCTTCCTAACAGTAAAAGACATTAGAATCTTTTCTTCTAAGTGAAGCCAAGGTATGCTATTTAGTGATCATTCTCCTTTCTGCTATTATCTCATAAACTGTCACTGCTCGGCTGATCTGGTGTCTTTGCGGAGCACATCTGAAATGTATAGGTTCATAGAACAGACTATTCCATGGGCTTGATTCTCCATTTCCCCAACGACAGTGTGTATTGAGGCGTCCTCCTTAAACATCCTTTCTTATTGTTCTTCTACCTTTCACAGCACATCCCCTGCAGGGCCATTACAAGACATCAGTGAGTGCCACCTTTAGAGTGGCTCGGGTGGAGCCTGGTCCAAGTGTGGTTCAGTACATGAGAGTTGCTGTCTTTGTCATCACTGCCATTATCCATCATTTTGTCTCTTATCATTTATTGTATAGACGAGAGGGCTGAGGCCCACATGGCTGCTTTGTCAGGACAACTTGAGCAAGAAGTCACATATACCAAGTTCTTTAAAGTACCAGATGCGGTTTGGTATACTCTTGTTCTCTAGGAAATTGCATTTTCCAGATAAGAATGATTTTTAAAGGAATTAAAAGAGGGTTGGTAAAAGCACAAACGGGAATAAATACTGATGTTGAAGAGTTAAACTTGAGTTCTATGTTTGGAAGGAGAATGTTAAGGGTGGCACACCATCTCCTTAATGGAGAGGTGAGAGTTCAAGAATGCTCTTGAGAAGGGACAATTTAATTAACAAAACAATAGTGTTCTATGCACAGATGTGGTAACAAAGGCCTTTAATCCCAGTACTTCCAAGGCAGAGGCAAGTCACCTCTCTGAGTTTGAGGACAGCCTGGTCTATGTAGAGAGAAACAGAAGGGAAGGAAGGGGGAGGGGGAAGAGGTTGGAATATAAAATGAGCTAATCTAGAAATGATTTGCTACTGAGATTGAGAAACAAGGAAGAAGTAAGACAGAAAAGGAAAGTGCCTGTTTTTGGCCTGACTACCCCGCTAAAGAATGGAGAAGTTAGATAGCCCAAGACCATTGGCTTATTGTTCTGGGCTTCCTGCCCTAGTAGTCTTTTCTAGAACTTGTGCTCATGACTACCCTACCATTTTTATTTCAGGTAACCTAAGCACTGGCACATATGTAATCTTGACAGTTTTATAGTGCACACAAATGTTACTTCCATTTCAGTTATGCCACACAAGTGCACATAGTGAAGCTCCTACTTGTCTGGAATGCCTGTCATTCTTCACTGCTCTCTATGTATTTGGCTGACCCTAGGTACTTAGCATTGAAAAGACCAGTTAGAACTGAGTCAGGACCTGTGCCCCACATACCTGTATCTTTGTAATAAGCTTTCTCGTAACAGGGGATAGTATGTTGGTTTTCATTGCAGACCTAAGAAGGTTCTCTGGTATTATGTATCATTTTATAAAATTGTTATATGGATTAAATAAGCTTATGTTTATGGGTAAGCGGAACAGAACTGTTGTGAAATTATTATATGATATTATTGTATGAAATTATAAGACCATTATTAATGGGCACAGTTTGGAAGCCTTGTTGACTCCAAGTCATTCCCTAGGCTAGAGTTTCTTAAGGGTCTTTGTCTAGTCTGTTGTGGACATCTTAGGGAGAGAATACTTCCTTTTCTATTGACCTTCCATGAATTGTTTTCCTTAACAGCCTTTTTCTCATTATAAGCTATTTCTCCAAACTTATAATGAAAACAAACATAAGAAGAAGCTTCTCATGTTTTTTTCCAAAAAACATACACCTTTCCAAAAGCCAACTCATCCCTGCCTATTTGCAGTATAGCACCTAGGAAAAATGCCGTTTTCCCTGCTTTGTTCAGCGTGCCTCACGGCTGCAGACTGAAATCATTATCTTCCTACTGAAAGCTCTACTTGATATCTCTCAAGTGTCTCCAGCCTCCAGCACCAGCTTCCAGTGTTGCTGCCCATACCTGCTCATAGCGCCCTTCTCTGTCCCAGTAACTCGTTGATTCCATCTGTCTGATTGCCAGGCCAAGAACTTTGGATTTATTCTTGACTACCCTCTTGTCACTTCAGATTTATTCTTGACTACACTCTTATAACTTTGGATTTATTCTTGTCTACACTCTTGTCCCTACCCCATGTCCATTTCATCAGCAAATCCTGTTGAATTTATACACAAACTCTATCAGATATTCAATCATTGCATCTCTCCTCTGCTATTATAACTTTAGTCAACATGACAACCTCTCTGTTCCCAGCTATCTTCTTGCTTCCTTTACTGGCTGCCCTTCCCCTACCCAATGTCCACTGTCAGATAACAACCAGAAGACTTGTAAGATATCAAGTAGTATACACCCTCTGCACCAATACGTTCCTCAAAATGACTCATCTAATATGTAACAGTATAGATACATAATATACACTAATATTGATTGAAAGAAGTCAAAAGCAGAAGTGTCCATCCTAAGTGGTAACATTCATTGAAAATATGAACACAGAGCACCATGAGAAGTCAGACTGGTGTCTGAGGGAGGAGTAGATTATGACTACTGATGGCTGTGCTGGCTACTCATGTACATTCAGTTTGTGAGAAATTAGCAGTTTCTGCAGTGACAGTGTGTGTGTGTCTGCCCTTTCCTGTGTATGTTGTATACTTCAGTAAAGGGTCTGATCAAAATGCTGTTTCTCTTCTGTAAAGTTGTTCTCCTTAGACAGGGACTCTGTCAGCATTTGTCACCATTAGAATCGAAGCTCTGCTTTCGTTGGTGCAGTAAACTTTCTTGCACTTGAGGTACAGATGAAGGCATTTGGGATAGAGCAGTGAGTATGAGACAGACACTGCTTCTGATGGTTAGGATGGGTCACAAAGCATGTGACAAGACGGTGAGGACCAGAGACAAAAGCAGAAGTGGGAGAGGAAGAGTACAAAATAGAGAGGAGAGGGTAGTAAGATTAAGGAAGAGGCAAGGAAAGGCCTCTTTTGGAAGGTGGCAAGATGGGCCAAGGCCCAGAGGGAAGACAGGCAAGCTCAATGCAGATCTGAGAGAACAGCCTACTGGACAGAGGAACAGAAGCAGTGAGCTCAGTAGAAACAGCCTGGGAGTGAGGAAGAGCCAGGCTATAGTAGTACTGGTGGTGAGTTGGCCAGGGCAGGCTAGAGGGTTATAACGGGCCAGGGCCTGTGGGGTCTGGCAGGTCTATACCTAATGAGAATTATTCTGCATGAGGTTGTAGGGTAAGAAAGAGATTTTTCTTCTCTGAGATTATTTGTATTACATTTTAGCTGCTTGTAGTAGCAGGTCATTCAGTTTCATTGCTATATACAGACACTATTTCCTGTCCACTCAACTATTAATGGGTATTTATAGTTCTGGGGTTTGGCCTATGATGGATGTCTGAATATCCTAATTATTGCATGCCTTTTCATAAACTAGTGTGTACAAGATAGATCAATTTAAAAGAAATCTAACAAGGTATACTCGATACTTATCGGAAGTTTGTGAAATGACACTTGGTTCCAACCATACTCACGGTGCCCACTAAAGGTAAACCTCAAGTGTCACGACACAGCAGGACATTGTGCCAGGAATGGGCTGCAAAGACATAGATCACTTGTCTTGAGGATCTAGCATCTGCTTAAAGGTAGAGTGCACACAGAATAGCCATTAGAAAGAACTCAGACTGTAACACCTAAGAGTATCTTTGCAGTTTTCCTCATTGGTGTTCCAAAGTAGACATGTCTGACGAAACATCCTCCAGGGCAGACAAGCCTCTTTCTGGGGGGCAGAGACAGGCCTGGAGACCCTCAGGGGTGGGAAATCACGCAAAGGAGTTCTTGTTTAGGGGAGCTATAGGTGGCCATTCTGAGTAAGAACAGACCGTAGAACTTTTAAATCTTGTAGAGATTTGGATGGATTTCTCTCTCACATGGGTAAATGCTTGTGTTCAAATCTGGCAATATTTATATATTACACATTACCCAGGCTTTTTGATGTACTGATACTACATTTACTATTACCAAACCTCACAGTTCATATGTTCTAAATGTTTTAAATGTATATGTATTTTTAGACTGGCAAAGCAGACACATCCAGTGTGACTATAGCAGGCCCCGAGACAGAAAATCAGACAGGCCGGACTCTGGAGAACACCTCCCAAACAGCTGAGCTCCTGAGTGACGTGCCCTTCACTTTGGCCCCACATGTGCTGGCAGTGCAGGGCACCATCGGAGACCTTCCTGACCACTTGCTCTCGTATGATGTTGGCGACAACTTGTCCCGATTCTGGTATGATTTCACTCTTGAGAATTCAGTACTCTGTGACTCATAGTCTTCGTGTCCATGCATACCTTAACAGCTTTAACGAAAACTAGTTTGACTATTTTATTGAACCTGTTTGATGTTCCTTGTCATTTCAACTTTAATGCCTTGAGGCAAGCAGAGATCGAAAATAAGTAAAATAACATTCATAGTTTTATTCTTCACAATGAAACAAATTTATATAAAAATTGTAATCAACAATTTAATAAAGGGAACTCACTTTGGAAAAAAGTAGGAAGTTAGACCACCCGTGTCTCCCCATATGGTAGAGGGGAAAGTGACGCTGTTGAGATTATATGGGAGGTGCAGGGTGTTTTTGCTCTCTCTGACAACAACACAGGAAGAGAAAGAAGGCTTTCCCCTGGTTACCGAGACTTGGCAATCTGAGCCGAGAGCGAGTGCTTCTGCGGTTTAGCAGAGGTTGTCCTGTTACTCCCTTAATGTCTCCCACCGTGTTTGGGAATGAGGTCAAAGACAACTTCCAGTTAACATAACTTTTTCAGTGTCAATTTAGACAAACCCATACGGAAACCTGAAACTTCTTGTAAACATCAGCAACTCTTTGCTGATTCAGGAACACTGTGAAGCGGAGGACACTGTGGTGTGCTTAGACCCCTGTGGCCCTCTCCACCCTCCTAAAGGATGCTGCTGCGTTCCCTCTTGATTCCCCTATCAGCCCCTCTGGGTATTCTTGGACCAGTTTTCAAAAAGCTTTCCCCACTTCTGCCTCAGTTGGTTTGACTTCCTTATCACATATGTTCCCAGTTTATGAGATCTGCATTTCCTTTCTGCTTCCTCTGCCTCCTAATGGAAACATCTTGTGACGATCCATACCATTGCTGATAAGACTTGTTTAGAGATTTGTTGGCCTTGGTACAGATGGCATTCTGTAACTGCTAAACACACTCAATATAACTACTTTCCAATTAGAGTGTAGGCAGACACTCAAATATGACTTGTATTTCTTGAATATCCATTATTTATTTTAAATAAACCTAGGCAGGACTGCCATTGGTCAATGAACTACAACAAAATTTGGTGAATAGTAATAGGAGAGTTTCTATGCCATGAAAAAGTTGTCATTTCTTTTTATTAGTTATAATTTATTAATTCTTTGCCAAAGTGTTAAGTGTGTTTTTTTCTTATAAAGAGAATATCAGGAAAACTAAACACTGTGCAGAAAAGTACAAGAATTATTTTAATTTTAATGTTCTGTGCATGTTCATTTAATAAATGTGGTATGATCTTAATTTTAAAAAAGTACTGTGTTATTTAAAGTTAAAGGAACATTTGTACTGATAAAAATGTACTTTATTTGCACTTAAAATTACCATGTGAGGTTAATGATTAAATTAGGTCTTTATATAGTTTTCATAAACCATCTACATAGGAAATATGCCTTATTATTGACACAAATGTGAACCTTTTGTAGCACTTTTTTGTAAAGGTACATCTTTTCAACTATCCATGTTAATGTGTTTTCAAAACTGAATATAAAGAGGTAGTTCTTTTGTTGAAAATATGTGAAAATTTATGTAATTATATATTTCATTTCTATTTATGTCCTCTTTGTTAGAAATGTGCTTATAAGTACTATTTGTCTAAAATTGTTGTATTTTAAAAATGTGAATTAAAATAAATGTTTGATTTTTTCAGACCCACAAAATGGCATTCATTGCA
Organism: Bramus lutescens; assembly: GCA_001685075.1. Lineage (NCBI taxonomy): Eukaryota > Metazoa > Chordata > Mammalia > Rodentia > Cricetidae > Bramus > Bramus lutescens. The sequence goes on along the minus strand of LOEQ01004369.1, from coordinate 31,336 downwards.
TTTTTAATGTCTAAATGGAAGCTGTATATTTTGTAGAAGGCAAAGGCTAAATATATTGTTTGTGTAGAGAATACGGCATCATCTCTTATGTGTAAGTTGTAGGAACACTGAAAATGGTAAGCAAGCCCTGGCTAATAAATTGAACTGAAAGGATTTGAAAGAAATGAACAACTATCTATACATATCTCCATCATCAGAAAATTTAGTAAAGACCAGTATTAATAACAGTATTTTGACAAATACATTATGAATTGGCAGTTTGTTATTCTGTATATAAATCATATAACTATTTTAAAATTGGAACAACATTATAAATCAACCAGCCAACTCTTATTAGAAAACTGAGACCTAAAACTTTAGATGACGTAAAGCACCTAGTTAGTACTAAACATTTACTTGAGTAGCAGTCTGCCCAAATGTGAGCAGAGATGACACCAGTGAGCATGCTGTGCTGGAGAGAGAAAAGACCATGGGCTTCAGGCAACTGAGGAAGGCGGGAGCAGGAGAGGTGGTCTTGCCCAGGAAAGTGCACATGATTGCTTGTCCAGTGCCAGACAGTCAGCCCTGAAAACATCCGTACAAGAGTGTTATATGAACTAAAAAGGTTATATTTAGGAATACATGTATGTGTGTATATATACATATGTGCATACATATGTGTATTTATATGTATGCATGTACACATACATACATACATGCATGTGATAGCAATTAGTATTTTTTTAAGGCCATGAATTCGATGGAGAGTTGGAAGAGCTATATGCAAGACCTTGAAGGGATGAAAGGAAAGGGAGAAATGTTGTAATTAATTTATAATGACAAAAACTTTTAAATATGTAAATGCATTAAAACAAAGCTGAAACATATACAGGAAAGAGTTGAGACCCTGGAGGCATCCAGAGAGTCAATAATGACTCTTTTTTAAGCTGAAGGACTTAAGCTGTTCCCTCACTCTGGTGTCCTCTTTTCCCTTGCTTTATTCAAGGTATTTTCCATTGCAGAGTTATGTTGAATAGTAAGAGATATCTGATAAATACTCAATAGCCTAATGATTGATGATCTTTGATCCTGACCAAGGGACTCTATTACACACACACACACACACACACACACACACACAGTTGCTCTACCACGATGTGAAACAACATATCTGTGAACTACTTACGAATATATTAGGATGATCTACCCACATTCATTTTAGACTCCACTCCCCTCAGTAGTGTTAGGGTCCTCTTCTGCCTCCACTACCATTCCATAGTGAACACTTGTTGTTTGTGCTGGAAATCCCTACAGGTGCAGAACATGGGATTTCCATGGAGTCTTGATTTTTAAACCTCATATATTTAGGAAATCACATGTGTTTTTCCAGCTCTCTTTAATGGCATTTGCACTCTTTCCTTTAAAAGTAGATAAATAACTCCAGCGAAATGTTATTTAGTTAATTAAATTATTAGCTCAACTTTTCAAATTATGGAGTTAAATTGTTAACAAAATAAATTTTTACTAACATTTCTAGGAACCTTCCAGTAGTTTTTTTTTTCAAGTAAACACCTATGATACCAACTTTTTTACCCTCCCTCAAATAGAATAACTAAAAACAGTATAAAAGAAAATGCTGTGTTTTCCAAGAACATCATGTCTTATAGTTCTGATGGATAGGTGGGTATATGAGGGAAGGGTCCCATTTCACTGTAGAATAATAGCACTCCAGTCTCACTGCCCCTTGCCTCCTGAGAACAGCTGATCACTAAGAGAATGCTGCTGTGGGTTGCTTGGCACAAAATCTCACTTTCAGAGATTCATGTGCCACCTTCTCACTCATGTCCCGAAAACAGCCACGTGCAGTGTATACGTATTGGGTAGGAAGCTGAAGGATGTCACATCTTTTCAAGCCACTTTGAACTTTGGGTTCTTGGATGTTATCTTTTGAACATTTGTGACACATTACTGAGTGCATGACCCAACTATTCCTGAGAAATCTAAGCCTCCAAAAATAGGTCTGACTACATTTGGCTCTAACGATGGAATATTCTTATGTTTCAAGAAAGTTACTCATGCCATATGGCTTGACAAATAGATGCGTGTAAGCAGGAAGAAAAGGAAACGCATTGATTGATACATAGGAACTCTATTAGGTCAGCATAGCAGAATGCTAATCTTTTAATGTGAGGAACCTTTTTCTTTAAAGCAATTTTCCACCTACAGAAAAGTTACAAAGGTAAGTAGAGAATTCCTCAAATGTCCCACCTTGTTGACATCTGTCACAATTAAGGGGCCAACAGTGCTACAGTATTAAACACACACTGTTTGGATTTTGTAGGTGCCTTCTAGTATCTCTCTCCTGTCACGCTTTCCAGTGTGATTTATTATCTACTCATCCTCTCTTGATATTTTCAACAGTCTCTCTAGGATTTTTTTTTCTAAATTGATAGTTTTGAGAAATATTGGTCTGGTCTACTAGACTATCTTCTGTGGTGTTTGAATAAGAATGGCCCTCGTAGGCTTAAATGCTTAGGGAGTAACACTGTTTGAAAGGATTGGGAGGTGTAGCCTTGCTGGAAAAAGTGTATTGCTGGGGGTGACTTTGATCTCTCAAAAGCTCAAGCAATCTCAGTAGCTGTCTGTCTTCCTTCCTGTTGCCTGCAGATCCAGATATCGAACTCTCAGCTGCTTCTCCAGCATGATGTCTATTTGCATGCTCACCTGCTTCCAGCCATGCTGTTAATGGACTGAACCTCTGAAACTGTAATCCAGCCCCAATTAAATGCTTTAAAAAAAATAGGAGTTGGTGAGGTCATGGTACCTTTTCAGAGCAATAGAGAACACTAAGTTGACAGTCTGTTTCCATATAGCATGTAGTGGCAAATGCCCCTCTTCAATGCCAGCACTCAGGAGGCAGAAGCAGGAAGATCTCTGTGAGTTCCAGACCAGCCAGGGCTGCATAGAGAGACCCTGTCTCAAAACACAAAGCAAAATAAAAATGATAAGAGTCATATCACCTTTCAATGAGAGCATGTCATATCGAGAGTAGATGCTCTAACTCAAGCTTACAGTGTTAACTTTGACCACCTAGTCAACATGGTGTTTTCAGGTTTCTCTCCCGTGCTCAGTTTCTCCAGCTTCATTTCTCCAGACTCTGTATATACTTTACTCTTTGAAACCAAATCACAAAGCACAGCACTTACTCAAGGAATAGGGAATTAAATACCCATCTTCTTGAGGAGGGCATAGTACATAATTATTTGGCCTTCTTCTGCATTGGCGATTTATCTTTTCACCCCAATTTACTTTTATTAACAGTTACTTACATTAGCTTGAATTAATGAATATTCTGTCTTCTGTCCAAGAATAAATTAGTGGCGTTGAAGGGAATATGTACATTTTTGCAGGAGTTAATACATTTTGAAACATATTGCATTAGTCCCATCTGATGTTGGATGTCATGCACTATTTTATAGTCCTTTCAGAATTCTTTTTCCTGTAAGTATCAAGTATATGTATCCTTAACTTGCCCTGACTTTAACAGTATAGACAGTCATGAGTCACATAAGGGCATTTTGGTCAATGACAGGCTGCACATATGGTGATGGTCTCATAGGATTATGATGGAGATGAAAGATTCCTACTGCATAACATTCTTGCTGTGCCTCTTTTATACTTAGATATGTACAGATAATGCAGTGACACTTGTGTTGCACAATATTCAGTGGAGTAACATGCGGTTCAGGTTTGTAGCCTAGTTGTGCAGCAGACTCTACCATTTAGTTTTCTCTAAGTATGTTCTGTGATGGTCACATGATGAGGTCATGTGGTGGCTCCTGACTCAGACAGAACACATCCCATGATGACACAGAAGACCTCACATAAGTGCTGCATCAAAAATGGAACTCCATATTCCACCTCTTGCCTAAGATGGTCCTAGCATAAATGGTAGGTAGGGAGGCATCCATCCTAAAGCAAGTGCTGTGGACATGAAATGACAGGGTGATCATTTTCCTGTTTAAGGAACCAAGAAATTGTCAAACCATGACACCCAGGCTCTTCTCTCTGGTCCATGCTCTTTATTTTTAGTAGTAATAAAAGTAGAAGTATGGCTCTTTAATTGCTAAACTTGGATCTCATCTTCAGCCTGTAGAGAGTGATTTTAAGGAGCAAGGAAAGGAAGCTGTATCTCCTCTTAGGGGAGAGATAGCAAAGAAACTCTACTTCTAATGAATGAAAACTTGCTGTGCTAAAAACAGCATCGATCTCATCCAATTTTAGTTATTTCACCCTTGAAGGAAACCTGAATATAATCCTTTGTCAAGAATTTTCCCACCCCCAATTTTCACCCATACAAAAGAAACAAATTTCTCACAAAGCTAAAACAGAATATTTGTACCCAGAACACTCAGCTGCATTAGCTCTGAACTAGCCACAGGCTTGGCACTCACCTCCCATGTAGAAAGGGATCGCTCAGAGGCCAAAGAGCCTGGCCTCAGCTTAGCATTGCTGCCATGGGAGGATGGTCCAGAGTGGCCACAGGTATGGACAGTAACCCTAAAAGACTACGTGGCTGAGGAGCCCTGCCTGGTGTGTATTTTTTTTTTTTGTCGCTATGTGCTTTTCCTTTCTGTCTTGCTTTTTAAAAGATGCATACTTTATTTTGTTTTAAAATTAATGTATTTCCACATAACAGCTAAGAGCATTTAGGAAGCTAGCGAACACGTAACTTTGTACAAGAACAACGGCCAGACACAGCTGAATTCTTCACCTAGAGGGTGCACTACACACTGGAACAGGCCGTCTCAGGACAAAAGAGAAGCACGTGGTTGCTGACTAGCACATAGCAGTTGGTCTGAAATAAAGCCTGAATATTCATCCTTCATACTCTCCCCTCACTGCTGTTTTGGACTTTGCAGAGACTTTCTGTTTATCTATACACATATTTGAACCTGGAACAGACTGTGGTCTTCCATCTCACACTACACCAGCTGTAGCTGTCAATTAACACAGCTTAACACGAGAATACTATGCTACCTACCCCCGCCTCTGCTCCTACAGAGCATGCTTGGAGCTGTGAGAAAATCTCTGTGTTTATACCTCAACGAGGCATTTCAGTTTCCTAACTACAAAGCCATAGGCAGCGTTGGGAAAATATGGAGCGGCAGTGGCGGGAGCTGCAAAGAGCCAGTCTCCATGGGGCTTAAGAGGCAGATGTCTCTGTCTTCATAATTAAATATGCTTTTCCACTTCTTGGCTGCTCTTCATTCTGAAATTGGAAGTGAATGTAGTGGAGGAAGAAGGCGTCTTCACCTTTCATCCTTATAGTGAGTTTCTTCTAAGAAGACCTGAGCCATTTTGGCCACTGTCTTTTCCCCTTTTAAACCAGTGTTTCTTGTCTGAAACTCTTGAACTCAAGAGTCTGAGGCAAGGGGATTGCTAGTTTGAAGCCAGATTGGACCACAAAGCAAGACCCCATCTAAAAATAATAGTAGTCATTCAGTAATGAATAAAAGCAATGCGCGAGTCAGAGCGGATTACTTTGCTGCCATGGATTAGCTTATGTGAGACTGCCGTAGTCCTCCATAACCCTGTGTGTGTTCCTGGTTGTTTGTCTATTGTCCCATCCCAGGATTTATTACTCCTATCTGACCTGCCCACTTTTCCTTTTCATGTCCTTTACTCCGGGCACATACTGGCTCTGGGTTATGTCCTTCCATGCCCCTGTTCTATCCTGGGGTCTCTTTTGTGTGATTCTTCATGCACAGTGTTTTTGCTTGTCTGCTTCATACATCTAAATTGGGACACACACACACACATTTGTGTGCTTGACATGATCCCTCACACATAGAATGTACTCGGTAAGTTTGTTGGTTTAAAACAGGTGAACAATTCAGCCACAATTTAAGATGAGGTTCACATCCTATCTGTATCAGAATTTGCCTAAGTCTGTTAAAAGCCATAAGCAGCCTCGATATTCTCCATGGCGTCCCAAATTTGCCTTTTGTTGATTAGCTATCTGCATCAGCACTGATATAATAAAAACACATTGGTATTTATCAAACCTTTCAGATGACATTTTAGATAAAATTTTGATGAATGAAGTACTATGAACCTATTCATTTTAAGTTGTTTTTTTTTTTAGTTTTCTTTAATGTCTACCTGGAATTTTGCTTTCTTGTAAATCAACATTGGTTAATGCTAATTAAACAACACTGTTTAATTCATGGACTGCCTGATGATTTTGTGGGCTGTGACAGTCTAGTATTTTTGTTTGTTTGTTTGTTTGTTTATCTGTTTCTTAGCCAAACTGAAAGAACTGGGGAGCATGTTCCTCATGGGGTTGGCGCACAGGTGTGGATGGAAGACGTTCTCATTTTGTTCTCAGAGAAACAATTACCTGAAAAAGCAAAACTCATTTTTGGATTTTTGATGCAATCAAAGCAGACTTTTAAATAACTTTGGTCCATTCCTTTGACAAACATTTTAATTTTTGTTTTGATTTTGTTTTTTTTTTTGAGACAGGGTTTCTCTGTGAAACAGCTCTGGCTGTCCTGGAACTTGCTTTGTAGACCAGGCTGGCCCCAGATTCACAAAAATCCACCTGCCTCTGCCTCCTGAGTTCTGGGATTAGAGGAGTGCACCACCATGCCCAGCCAACATTTTAATTTCTCTATTAAGTGATTGTGACCTGGTACTATACAGTCAACTGCTATCTAACCGGAGCAATCATCACATTAGCTCCTTGCACCTCTAAAGTCCCCATTGTCCCCTAGATATAAGGGTGCAGACACAAATAGCAGCCAGTCCTTTAAAAGCTTCATTTAGTCCACGAAAGAAATGGGGAGGGTAGGAGAGCCCTGTTACACTTAGTTAACAAAACTATAATTTCTGTAATCTAAATAGCAGATTGCGATCACTTTATAGCATCAATTAGTCATAAAAATATTTTATTAGACATGATTTTTACAAGTAGCCTCTAGCCCTGAATTGTAAAGTGGTGTCCTAATCTTAATTATCTTCCTGTCCTTGATTAAAATATTATGTTAAATGAATACCAGGGTCAGCCATTTCCTCATGCCCTAATTGAAAGAATGTCTGCTGGGACTCTCTTCCCATCTTGAGTTTATCACCTGAGTCACTTTAAGAGCCTGGGTTCCTCACTTGCCAGTGTTCTGCTGGCACAGGGTAGCTATAGAAATAAACCTTCCTTAGGCAAAGCAGTTGTCTTTGGCTTAAGTTATTTTCTTTCTAGCTTTTTCAGCATTTGTAGGATAGACAGGTGTTCTCTTTCACATAGATGGTGATAAAGACCCAGCTGCCATGTAATCTGTCACCACCCTAAGGTGGGAGGCCTCAAGGCCTGTGTCTGTTCATTGACAAACATATCCTCCAGTCTGGACAGTGCTTTGTTGAGTTTGTTCAAATCTAAAGCACCAGAAAGGTCTCCTGCGCTTGACAAAACAAAAACACAGAAGACAATGTCTCCATCCTGAGCGCTTCTCATTCCAGAATGTGAAATTGTAGCTAGCACTGACATCAGCTTGACCACCCAAGACATGCATAAGATTATTCAGAGAATCCCAAGCAACTTTTGCTTAGGCTGTTTATCTTTTGAGGAGAAAACATATCTACCTTGCCTGGAGGGCTTGTTTGGAAATGCAATAAGACATGAAAGGGGTGGCTAGGTGGTGGGGGAGACCTCGTGGAGCGCCTTCAGCATCTAGAAATGAATGGCATGTGCTTTTCTAGTTCCCAGCCCGTAAGTATGACTTGCCTGCTACCTGTCTCCTTTGGGGCACCACTCATAAATGAGTCTGATATTCCAAGGGCCAAGTGGTACCCCAGCATCTTACAGCATCCTAAGTACACCCCCGCCCCATCTCCTTTCTGGTGGCACGCCATCCCCTTGCCGCCACAGTGTTTCTGTTCTGCCTGTGCACATCAGATGCCCTCAAGGGTGAATGGCATTCGCCTGGTATATCAGACTCTCATAGCATCTGATTTTCTGTTTTTACACCTTATCTCTGTTGCTGTTGCATAGCAACAGAATTACATTTTACATGTTGCACTCAAATAGGATTCATAGGGGAAAGCTGGTAATTATAATGCACATTGCATACAACAGGTGCTCTAGTGTGAATGAAAAGTCTTCAGAGTAAAAGTTTTCCTGAGAATTGTAGGGGCCATCACCTTTCCCCCTCTTCTTTCCACTCTGTTTGAATGTGTTTGGGGGGTATATTATATCTCCCCCACATGAGATCCTTCCCCCAAACTAGACTTCTTCCAACTAAGGTTGGCCCATGTTGTTCCTAAGGACATTTAACCACTCCTCGTTGCCTACCCATGGTACTTAAAAGTACATTTCCTTTTTCTTTACTTTTTTAGTTTTTTTTTTTCAAGACAGGGTTCCTCTGTGTTGCCCTGGCTGTCCTGGAGCTCACTCTGTAGCTCAGGCTGGCCTCAAACTTACAGAGATCCCCCCCCGCCTCTGCCTCCTGAGCACCACCACCTCCTTGTTTGAAAGTACATTTTCATCTCAGTAAAATGAACACTCTTGATAGTACCAGTCATGACTGTACATGGAACTTTTCTTTTGAACCCAGGATACATGAGTGGATACATGATTGATAACTAGGTGAAAACAACAGACCTCAATCCTAGAAAAAATGTGAAGTGCACAATTGATTATGAACCTATTTTGTCCTCATTAAAAATGGTTGTGTCTTTGTGGTAGTGTTTGTGTGGATGCACATGTATGTATGTGGTAGTGTTTGTGTGGATGCACATGGATGTATGTGGTAGTGTTTGTGTGGATGCACATGTATGCTTGTGGTGGTGTTTGTGTGGATGCAGATGTATGTATGTGGTAGTGTTGTGTGGGTACACATGTATGTATGTGGTGGTTTTTGTGTGGGTACACATGTATGTATGTGGTAGTGTTTGTGTGGGTGCACATGTTTGTATGTGGTGGTGTTTGCGTGGATGCACATGTATGTATGTGGTAGTGTGTGGATGCACATGTATGTATGTGGTAGTGTGTGGATGCACATGTATGTATGTGG
>LOEQ01004369.1:5969-20417 GCA_001685075.1 Bramus lutescens | reverse complement strand
ATAGATAGATAGATAGATAGATAGATAGATAGATAGATAGATAGATATAGAAAGTGGGTTTGTTAGGCTGGCTTAGATGATACAGTCTGGATAGTCCCAACAATGGCTATTTAACACCAAGGAGACGACAAATCTGGAAGCTGCAGTCCACCAAGCTAGATGCTACAACAGTTCCAGTCTGATACTGAAGACCAGAGGAATCTTGGAGAGCCACTGGTCTTCAGTCCACAATAGAAACCTGATGCTGGGTCAGCCAAGGCATGTAGCAGGGGTAGCCACAGAGTAGATAAACTGGCCAACTAGAGGGAAGATAAACAACCAAAAGCAAGTCTTTCTTCCATTTTTCTCAAAGATGACTGAAAGTTAACTGGGCTATCTCTGGAAGATGCTGCCCACATTTAGGGTGGATCTTCCCACTCCAGATAATCAGATAAGGGCCCAGAGGCTTGCCTTGAGTTGATTCCAGACCCAGGTAAACTGACAACCAAGATTAGCCACCTCACTGACTGACTGTGCTTTCCCTAAGTACTAAGTATTTTGTCATAACCCTTTAGAGTTCAGGAAGACCTGAGGGTATGTGATGACACAGCAGGAGAGGAGGAACTATGCCTCAAGGTTCTCAAAAAATCAAATGGTGTGTGTGTCTTTAAATAATATTAACTCTGCACAAGAAATGTCTCTCAGTATTTAATGTTTTTCCATAACAGAGTTCAGTAATATACTTCTTAAGAAAGAGGATACATTCTGAAATATGTCTTCATAGACAATTTTATTGTTATACAAACAACAGTGTACTTCCCTACAGATGAGAGATCCAGCCTGCTGTTCCTAAGTTATGAACTTATTGATCTGGTGTTATTGAATACTGCAGGCAACTATAACACACTGTATTGACATCTAAGCATTCTGAACATCAAAGGCATGCATTGAAAATAGGGCGTTAGACACTTCTTTCTCAAAAACAAAAAGACACACTATACTGGAGCCAGGTACAGGCCTGGGAGTTGCCAAAGATGAGCCAGTGAGTAGCAAGGTGTGACCGTGAACGCGAGGCCTAACTGCACTGCTATGCACTTGAAAAACAGTACACACTTAGGGCACACTAAATTTATTTTTAAAACATTTTCTTCAATAACAAATGAACCAGAGCTCTTTGTGGCTTATGTATTTGTAAACTTAAAAAATGTGTCCTGCCCCCTTAGTAGGTCTTCAAGAATACCAACATCTTTTTCTAGAATCCATCCTGAAGGACTTGCCTATGGCTCTTTTACAGGTAGCTTCTATACACTGTAAAATAATGATTAAAGATATCACATGTAAACCAGTGGCAGTCATTTACTGTCAAGTATTATGTTCTGTACCTTGTGTGCCACGCTTTCGCGTGGCAGGTAGTGCAGTCCTGTTATTTCCGCTAGCACTGCCACCAGCATCATGCATAGCACTTGAGAGTCACTGGGCAGCAGGAAGCTTCCTGCCTTGTGCAGGGCCACTGTGATGTATGTGTTTTGCTGTTGGCTCAAATGTTATATGTTGCAAAGCTCTTTTTAAATGAAAACTTTGGGGAGGGGATAATAATGAAAGCCAAGAAACACTTCTGTAGCTTAGAGAACTCCACAGAGCAAGGCATATTTCAGAGAAAAAGGAATGTCGTTTTTCTTAACGTGTGATGACATGGGAATTCTAGAACACGAATGGCGAGTAGTGACTTCTGAGTCCTGTGGTGGTTTTCACTGGACACTTACCTTTGCCTTTGTCAGTCACTCATCATTTTAGGCCGTTTACTTTCACTCATTTGCCATCTCATCCGCTTTTTTGGAATGTGTCTTCAACAAAGGACCCTTCCATAGCAAAGAGGTGTGCTCTCTAATGTTTCCTTTAGGAAACAAATATGATGAGAAATGTTATTTCCCTGAAAAATAACTGTAGGATTGTTATGAGATATTTTATCAACTCTTTGGAAACCTCATCCATGCATACAATGTGTTTCGATCATATTCACCCTTCACTCCTCCCCTAACTCCTTCAGAACTATAAGAATTGATAGCTCTAGCTTTAGTTCCTTGACTTTGGACAAATTGTGTAGCCTTGTGGGACTAAAGTTTCTAATCTTTGAAGTGGAGGTAATGTTCACTTTGTTGTATTGCGATGAGAGTTAAAGAAGATACTATATTCAACCATTTAACAGAGAGCAGAGAACTGAGTAAGCAGTAACACACGGCAGCTATTGGCAATCCCCTCTGAAAATACTATTTAATAAAGCAACTTCGTTCTCATTTCAAGCCATCAGTATATGAAGAATGGCCCACACCCATGTGATCTGAAAGGTACCACTTCAATCAGAAGTTGCCTTGGGAGAAGATGTTAGGATTCACCGGGCTTGTTCTGAACCAAGCCATGATTCTTGTCCAGCACAAAGTGCCTGCAGTCCACCTAAAAGACAGTCAGGCTGAACCTGTCCCTGATACCCCTTCTCAGAGCTAATATTGTCACCACTTAGGGCAAATCCTCTCACCCCTGCTTACCAGAATCTTCCCTGGGAAGATTATTCTAGCCATTTTTACCTTGTGAGGTCACTTGAAGAGCTCAAATCTATTTATTATTTGACACCTATTTTATATACGATAGACTATGATTGAATTCTTATACATACAAACTGGATATAGCAGTTACTTTCTTCATTGGCACAACCAGATACCTCACAAAAGCATTTTGAGGGTTTATTTTAGCAGTTCCAGGTACAGTCTGTCATGACAGTGACGGCATGGCTGCAAGACCTTGAGGTGGCTGGTCGCATTTCATTTCAGCCAGCAAGGAGGGATGCGTACTGCTATTCATTTTCCCCTTCTCATTTAGTCCAGGAGTCCAGTCCATGGAGTGGTGCCAGGCACTTTTATGCTGAGTCTTCCCAACTCATTTAACCCTGTCTATTGTGAAATATTAGTTTAAGATGAATTACATTCATTTATGCTGTGGAATATTTGTTTAATGACACAAAGATGTGTTTCATTCTTTTATGTTGCATTTGATTAACTCTGTGAAGCTGTGTTACTTAGCCTGTCTAAAACATCTGATTGGTCTAACAAAGAACTGAAAGGCGAATAGTTAGGCGAGAGAGAGGGGTAGGTGGAGAGAATAAATAGAAGGAGAAATCTGGGCTCGGGAGAGAAGAGAGAAGAAGGGGGAGGAGCAAGAAGAGGATAAGGAAAGAATGACATCAGGGCAACCACAACCAGCCACAGAGTAAGAAGGAAAGAAAGTAATAATAGTAATAATAATAATAATAATAATAATAGAGAAAGGTAAAAGCACAGAGGCAGATGGTAGACAGGATAATTTAAGAAAAGCTGGCTAGAAACAAGCCTAGCTAAGGCTGGGTATTAATAAGTAAGAATAAGTCTCCGTGTATTTATTAGGGAGCTGGGTGGCAGGTTCCCAAAGAGTCTAGAAACTCCATCAGAGGCATGCCCCGAGATTTGTCTTCTAAGTCATTCCAGAGCCTATAAATTTCAGTGAACATCTGCACATTTTGTCAACTGGCATGATGCCCTCTTATATGAAATTCTGTTTGGCTCAGTAAACATTGCAGACATTAGGGGCAAACATTCACTCACTATTTTTTGTCATTTTCCAAAGTACATCAACTGAGAATGTAAATTAAATATTCTGCTGGTTGATGTCCTTCAGAGAGTAGGTGCTCACTGTAGCCCAGGTGTCTCAAGTGGGTAGTTAGAAAAGAGAATTAGCTGTACTCTTGTTGTTTATTGGTTTTAGATAAATTATTCAGAGGATAGTTGGTTACTATCATGGTTGGGCAGAATTTTTTTTCCAGGTGTGTTTGGTTTTATGCCTAGGTCTCTGGGCAGTCCTGCCTCCGGTTCCTGGTCATCCAGGCCGTATCAGGCATGGACTCCCTCTCGTAGCATGGGTCTGAAGTTGGACCAGTCCCTGTCATGGCATGGGTCTTTAGTTGGACCAGTCATTGGTTGACCACTCCCATAAGTTTTGTGGCACCATTCCCAGCACAGATTGTAGACAGGACAGTTGTAGATCGAAGGTTTTGTAACTGGGTAGATGGCCCAGTCGCACTGCTAGGAGGCTTCCCTGCTTATAAAAGATGAACAATCTGGGCTCTGTATCCCCGATTACTAGGAGACTTCGCTAGAGTCACCCTCATAGATTCCAGGGAGTTTCTGCTCTACTGGGTTTCTACATTGCCCCAAATGCCCACAAAGTCCTAATCATCCCTCCCAGTTCTCTCTCCCTCTCTCTCTTCACCCCCGAGCCTACTCCCACCCCCATCTGCCCTCAGTCCACCCACAAAATCTGTTCTATTTCCCCTTCCATGTACCTCCCCACACACATTGAGCCTCTCCTTCTTACTTAGCTTCTCTGAGTCTGTGGATTGTAGCATGGTTATCCTTACTTTACAGCTAATGCCCATTTATAAGTGAGCACATACCATGTTTGTCCTTCTGGATCTAGGTTACCTCACTCAGGATGATCTTTTTTGTAGTTCCATCCATTTGTCTGCAAATTTCATGATGTTATTGTTTCTAAGAGCTAAGTAATACTCCATTGTGTAAATGTACCACATTTCTTTTTAATCCATTCTTCAGTTGAGAGACATCTAGGTTGTTTCCATTTCTGGCTATTATGAATAAAGCTGAAATGAACATGGTTGAGAAAGTGTCCTTGTGGTAGGACACAGTATCCTTTGCGTATGTGCCCAAGAGAGTGGTGTACCTGAGTCTTGAGGTAGGTCGATTCTCAGTTTTCTGAGGAACTGTCATATTGATTTCCACCATAGCTACGTAAGTTTTCACTCACACCAGTAATGGAGGAGAGCTCCCCTTGCTCCACATCCTTGCCAGTATGAGCTGTCACTTGTGTTATTGATCTTAGCCATTTTGACAGTTTTAAGATGGAATCTCAGAGTTTTGATTTACATTTCCCTGATGGCTAAGGATGTTAAACATTTCTTTGTTTCTTAGCTATTTCAGAATCCTCCATTTTTTAATTGAATTGTTTGGTTTGTTGATGTCTAGTTTCTTGAGTTATTTATGTATTTTGGATATTGGCCCTCTGTCATGTTTGGAGTGGGTGAAATTTTTTCCTATTTTTAGGCTGCCATTTTGTCCTATTGAAGGTGTCCTTTGCCTTACAAGAGCTTGTCAATTTTATGAGGTCCCATTTATTAATTGTTGATGTCAATGCCTGTGCTATTGATGTTCTGTTCAGGAAGATGTCTCCTGTGCTAATGCATTCAGTGTATCTGGATTTATGTTAAAGTCTTTGATCCACTTGGATTTGCAGGGTGATATAGATATGGAACTATTTGCATTCTTCTACATGTAGACATTCTGTTAGACCAGCACCATTTGTTGAATATTATTTTTCCATTGTGTATTTCTGGCTTCTTTATCAAAAATTTGGTATCCATAGATGTGTGCATATACATTTGGGTCTTAGATTCAATTCCATTGATCAACTTGTCTGTTTTTAATGCCGATATCATGTGATTCCATTGATTAGCCTGTTTTTATGCCAATATCATGAGATTCCTTTGATCAGCCTGTCGGTTTTTCTGCCAATACCGTGCAGTTTTTATTACTATAGCTCTGTAGCACAGCTTGAAATTAGGGATGGTGATACCTCTGGAAGTTCTTTTTTTTTTTTAAAGGACTGTTTTAGCTATTTGGGGATTTTTGTTTTAAGTTGAGCTTTATTTTTACAAGGTCTGTAAAGAATTGTGTTGAGATTTTGATGGAGATTGCATTGAATCTGTAGATTGATTCTAATAAGATGCTTATTTTTACTACATTAATCCTATCAAGCCATCAGTATGGGAGATCTTTCCATCTTCTTGAATTTCTTTCTTCAGAGACTTAAAGTTTTTGTCATACAAGACTTTCACTTGCTTGGTTACAGTTACCCCAAGATATTTTATATTATTTATGGTCATTGTGAAGGGTGTTATTTTCTTGATTTCTTTCTTAGTCCATTTGTCATTTGTGTATTGGAGGGCTACTCATTTTTTGTTTGCTTTTTTTCAGTTAATATTGTATCCAGCCACTTCACTAAAGGTGCTTATCAGCTATAGAAGTTCCCTGGTAGAATTTATGGGGTCATTTATGTATGCTATCATATCATCTTTGAATAGTGATACTCTAACTTCTTCCTTCCCAAAATGTATCCCCAATGTATTTGATCTCCATTAGTTTTCTTGTTGCTCTATCTAGAAATTCAAGTACTATATTGAATAGACATGGAGAGAGTGGACAGCCTTGTCTTGTTCTTGATTTTAGTGGATTTGCTTTTAGTTTCTCTCCATTTAATTTGATGTTAGCTATAGGCTTGCTGTAAATTAAATTTATTATGTTGAGGCATGTTCCTCTTATCTCTCTAGTACATAATCTTGAAGGGGTGTTGGGTTTCAACATCTAATGAGTTATGCAGTTATTTTTCAGTGGTTTATATGGTCAATTACACTGACAGATCTTTTAATGTTAAACCATCCCTGCATCTCTGGGATGAAGTCTACTTGACCATGGTGGATGATCTTTTTGATGTCTTCTTGGATTTCTAATATTTTATTGAATATTTTTGCATCTATATTCATGAGGGAAATTGGTCTGTAACTCTCTTTCTTTGTTGAATCCTTATGTGTTTTGGGTACCAGAGTGACTGTGATCTCTTTAAATAAATTTACCAGGGTTCCTTCAGTTTATACTTTGTGGAATAATTTGAGGGGTATTGGTATTATCTCTTCTAAGAAAATCTGGTAAAATTCTGAGCTAACACCGTCTGGCCCTAGCTTTTTTTGGGTTGGGAGATTTTAACGACTGCTTCTATTTCAGAGGTTATAGGTCCGTTAAAATTGTTTATCTGATTTTGATTTAAATTTAGTAAGTGGTATCTTTTGAGAAAATTATCCATTTGTCTTATATTTTCCATTTTGGGGGAGTACAGGTTTTTAAAATATGACTTAATGGTTCTTAGGATTTCCTCAGTGCCTTTTATCATATCCCCTCTTCTTTCTGATTTTGTTAATTTAGATAATCTCTGAGTCTTTTAGTTACTTTGAGTAAGGGTTTGTCTATCTTTTTGATTTTCTTAAAGAACCAACTCTTTGTTTTACTGATTCTTTGCACTGTTCTCTTTGTTTCTATTTTATTGATTTCAGTCCTCAGTTTGATTGTTTCCTGGATCTACTCCTCCTGGGTGAGTTTGCTTCTTTTCATTCTAGAGCTTTAAGGTGTACTGTTAAGTTGCTAATATGAAATCTCTCCAATTTTTTTTTTTAGGAAGGCACTTAGTGCTATGAACTTTCCTCTTAGCAGTGCTTTCATTGTGTCCCATTTATCTGGGTATGTTGTACATTCATTTTCACTGAATTTTAGAAAGTATTTAATTTCTTTCTTCCTTTCTGCCTTTACCCAGTGGTCATTCAGTAGAGAGTTGTTCAGTTTCCAAGGTTTCATAGGCTTTCTGTTGTTTCTGTTTTTGTTTTGTTTTGTTTTGTTTATAGGATGCAATGGGTTATTTCAATTTTCTTGTAACTGTTGAGACTTGCTTTGTAACTGAATATGTGGTCAGTTTTGGAGAATGTTCTTGAGTGTTGAAAAGAAGGTATATTCTTTTGTGTTTTGGTGAAATGATCTATAGCTATCTGGTAGATCCATTTGGTTTATAATGTCTGTTAGTTCCAGTATTTCTATTGAGTTTTTGTCTGGATACCCAAAGTGGAGTATTGAAGTCTCCCACTACAATGTGTGAGGGTCAGTGTGTTTTAAGCTTTAGTAGTGTTTCCTTTACAAATGTGGGAGCCTTTGTGTTTGGAGCATAGATATTAAGAATTCAAAGATCATCTTACTGTATCTTTCCTTTGACGACCATGAAGTGTTATTTCCTGTCTCTTTTGATTAATTTTGAAATCTATTTTGTTAGATATGAGAATGACTATGCCAGCTTGTTTCTTAGGTCCATTTGCTTTGAAAATCTTTTTTCTAACCATTTACTCTGAGGTAATGTCTATCTTTGATGTTGAATTGTGTTTCTCATATACAGCAGAAGGATGGATCCTGCTTTCTCATCTTTTAGTCTTATCTCATTCTGTTAGTCTGTGTCTTTTTATTGGGGAACTGAGTCCATTGATACTGTGGAATATCAATGACCAATGATTGCTAATTCCTATTATTTCATTGTTGGTGGTGATAGTGTGTGTGTGTGTGTGTTCTTTCTTTTGATTTTGTTTTTATGAGATTTCTTATTTGCTATGTTTTTCAAGGTGTAGTTAATCTTGAGTTGGAGTTTTCCTTCTAGTATCTTCTTTAGGGATGGATTTTTGGATAGGAATTGCTGAAATTTGCCTTTATCATGGAATATCTTGTTTTCTCCATCTATGGTAATTGAAAGTTTTCCTGGGTATAGTAGTCTGGGCTGGCACCTGTGCTCTCTGAGTCTGCAGGTCGTCTCTCCAGGCCCTTCCGACTTTTAGAGTCTCCATGGAGCAGTCAGGTATAATACTAATCAGTCTGCCTTTATATGTTACTTGACTTTGTTCCCTTGTAGCTTTTAATATTTGTTCTTTGTTCTGTATGTTTAGTGTTTTGATTACTATGTGGTGAAGGAACTTTCTTTTCTGAACCAGTCTATTTGGTGTTCTGTAAGCTTCTTGTACCTTAATTGGAATGCCCTTAGGAAAATTTCTTCTATGATTTTGTTAAAAATAGTTTCTAGGCCTTTGAGCTGGAATTCCTCTCCTTCAGTTCCTATTATTCTTAGGTTTGGTCTTTATTTCATAGTGTTCCAGATTTCCTGGATGTTTTATGTCAGGATTTTTTTTAGATTTAATATTTCCTTCCACTGATGTATCAATTTCTTCTGTTGTATCTTCTATGCCTGAAATTCTCTCTTCCATCTCTTGTATTCTATTGGTGATGATTTGCATCTGTAGTTCCTGTTCACTTACTAGATTTTTCATCTCCAGCATTCCCTCAGTTTGTGTTTTCTTTGTTGCTTCTATTTCCATTTTCAGGTCTTGAACAGTTTTATTCATATCATTCACCTGTTAGTTGTTTGTTTTCTCTCTTGGCTTTCTTTAAGGGATCTATTTATTTCCTCTGTTTGTTTGTGTTTTCCTTGAGGAATATATTCATTTCCTCTTTAAGGACCTGTATCATTTTTACAAAGTTGACTTTATGGTTATTTTCTTGTACTTCATTTGTGCTGGAATATTTAGGGCTTGGTGTGGTATAGCTGGGCTCTGGTGGTGACACAGTGCCCTGGCTGTTGTTGATTGTGCTCTTATGCTGCCTCTAGGCATTTGGGTTTGGGGTAATTAGAGGCTTATGTGCCAATTTCTGAGTTTGTCTTTGTTGTATGGATGTTCTCCTCCCCCCACAGGTTTCTACTTGCTTTCTGGTCTTCTGACCCAGGTTTCTGGTGGTCAGTGAGTGTTCTGATCTAGTAGGGTGCCTCTACTGTAGTTCTGGTGGCATGCATGACCTCTGGGGTTCTGAGTGCCAGTGTTGCCCCTTAAGTTTTGGGGAACTAGCATGTCCTCTGGTAGAGCAGGGGTCTTCCGCTGGAGTTGTAGGCCAGTGTCCCAACTCTTAAATATATGTGAGGTATTAATGTTAAAGATGTATAAAACAATTATCCATAGTTTCATTTTATATTTCTGACTTAAATTTTTCCAGCTGTCAAGCAAATGGCTCACAAAATATAGCCATCACTTCCTTAATGATGGCTGTGGTTTAAAAGTAACTACAATTTACTATGAAGGAGCATATTCTAGACTAGATTTTGGCTGAGGTACTGTTGATAATTCAAACACATGAAGAATCACGAGACCATTTACCTTGTCTGTAGCTGGGCATGGGATTCGTGTCTTCCCTGCTGCTGTACCAAACCCCACCCTGGCTTGGATGTTACACAGAAACAAGAATTTGACTTGAAGCTGTTGCAGCTGCTGCTGATTGAGCTTGGCTATCTCACTGATCTTTACCCACCTTCTCAAACACATAATATATTCACATAGAGAGAAATCTTTCCAAACAGTTCCCTTCCCATCAACTAAATTCATTTGTCGCCCCCTCATTACCTGCGATAGTATTGATTTTATCATACGTCAGCTTTGCTTAACTGTAGGAATGGAATTGTACGAATATAAAGTTAAAGGCACAAAAGCTGTGAAATGCCAAGCTAAAGCTCTCCTGCCAACAATAAATACCCCATGGCCCTCTCTGCACACCACATTGATTTAATGGCTCAACTAACCTTTCTGTACACCACATTGCTTAGTTAATAGCTCGGCTCAGAACCTCCATTCTTTACAGGAAACTGTTAACTATGGTTTCCTGGGTTTTGCGTGGTTGTGTTCAAGTGTTTCTTTCACTTTGAAATACCTGGTTCATTTCGCTCTTTATTTTTTACCTCTTTATTCTAAGGTGTGGTGAAGCACCAGATGATGTAGTTGAGGAGGAAAATGGTCCCAAACTGAAAATGTCCTAAGACTTAATTCCCTCAGATTCAGGGTTTGAACTCGTCTACATAACAAACATGTCCCACCACAGCCATGGTGCATTTTATCACTAGGGTAATTTAATGACTTGTTCCTGTCTTCAACGCACCTTGCAAAGACGTGATAAACTTCTCTCTGTAACCCTTCCCTCAGTGACAGCAAATTCCTCA
This sequence comes from Bramus lutescens, assembly GCA_001685075.1. NCBI lineage: Eukaryota > Metazoa > Chordata > Mammalia > Rodentia > Cricetidae > Bramus > Bramus lutescens. Next base: position 9,722 of record LOEQ01004369.1, on the reverse strand, counting down.
CAACACTGCCTGATTAGTGCTGAGGACGCTGACACTGAGTGTCTCTCTGTTTGGACTTCTTTCCAGAGGCTGCCTCGTGTGCAGAGCTGGCTGAGAAAGACTTGGACAGCCATGCTCAGAACTGGAAGTCCCAATAGAATAGCTGGGCATGGAGTAACGAGAGGCCAGCGCTTTGGTTAATTTCATGCTCATCTGGCTTGCCTCTTAGACTCTAGCCTCAGCCCAGAGATGCTCTGGCAGGAGTGGGAGGCAGCTGGGTGGATCTAGAAAGGCCGTTTGTCCCAGTCATTCTACAGCAGGTGTTATTTGGAGGAACAGATGCAAATAGACAGGCTTGACTTCCGTCTAATGCAGAATGGGTTTAATATCCTAAGGCTTTGCCTCAGGTTAGAACACTTCAAGTAGTTGTTTAGAAGTTTTAGAATGGTGTATAGCTTCACCTTTTTGAAGCTGTAAAGAGAAATCCATGCTTCCTCCCTCCCAAATAAACCATCCATTTAACTTGCATTTTAATACATAATACTAAATACCTTTTCCCCTACTTCCCTCATTCCCTTCTTTTCTTCTCTAAATAAAGATTATCACTAAGAACATTAACAAGGGAGTCTCTGGGAGATTCTTAGCCTTGCAGCAAGGGAACCTGATTTTGATCCACAGAACTGAAGTTTTATCATTCAGCTGTGGTGACACACAGCTGTAACCTCAGCCCTAGGCAGGCCTCTGGGGCTTGCAGGCTAGACAGCCTAGCTTACTCAGAAAGCCCCAGGCCAGCAAGAGACCTGTTTGGAAAGCAAGGTAGGCAGCTTCTGAAGAGCTCAAGGTTGATCCCGTGCACGCACAAGCATGCACAGATGTGTGCACACGCAAGAATACAAACAACACAAAAATGAATGTTAATAAAAAAAAAAGCATGGAAAACAACTCCAATCTATCTGTATGTGCTGTTGAAAATAAGCATGTGATGTTTTCATCCCTGCTGGGGGCGGGAGTGTGTCTAGGATAGTGTGGAAAACATCAGTTTTAAAAACAGTATCCTATGTAATCCAAAGGGGAAATTAATTTTTCACTTTGAAGATGTTCACTAGGACAAGCACCAAAATAATGAATATTTGAGTGAGTCTCATGAGAAATGTCTGTCACCTGATGCTTCCCATTGGCTCCAGGTGTAGAAGCTGTTCTCCCTGTCCTGACTTTAGACTCTCCCTTAGGAGACCTTTAAGAAGGACATTTTCCAAAAGCAATTAGAAACAGGATTTTGTTGTCTTAGGCACCAACTTATAACAATTGTGAAAATTTCCAGTTTCCCTAAAATGTGAAGTTAGCACTGTTATTGAAAAACATTAACAGTGACACAGACAGTCTGAAGTGCAGACTCGGTTGACGGTGGTGCAGTCTGCAGCCCTCCAGGACAGCAGCTCTGAGCACCCACCCATGCATGGACAAAGACAAGCTCCTCCTAGGGTTGGGCTTTGGAAACTTAGGGCTCCCCTCAGGGCAGTGAAATAGATCAGTTATTTTAGTCTTAAACTTCACTGTAGGTTTGGAAATAGGTGTAATTTAAATGATTCATTTTCTATGATGTCCTGTATTACAGTATGAATGCCTAAAGTCTGAAATGCAATGTCCTGAGCAAGCCCTATGCAATCACTTTCCGAAACATGGGAAGGTGACCTAAAGAATCTATTGAACAGGTCTGACTGCTAAAACTGCCTTCATGCATGTTCTCCTGGCTTTTAAGGGATGGCACAAGCTCTGCTCCTCCAAGTTCATCCTTAACTGGAGAGATGGCTCAGTGGGTAAAGCACTTGGCACACATGCAACCTGAGTTTAAATCATCAGGACCCATATGAAGACAGACAATGTTGCACACATCTGTAATCCCAGTGTTTCTGTGGAGAGATGGAAGGTGGAGACAGGAGGCTCTATGGGAGGGCCAACACCCGGACTTGTTCCCTGACCACCGTGTGTCGAAGCACACACATCCTGGAAGGTGCACACTTTCACACACAACTGTGTGTATAAACATGCATTACACCAAGCAAGCATTCACAAATAAGTGCACTGCTCATGGTCTTCAGGACTAGTAGCATATGCAGCTATGCCGGAAAGACCTCAGCTTTTAAGATGTTTTAGTTTTGTCAATAAGAAAATCCCCAAGCACAAGGCTGTGTTTGACTGAAGCAGCATTTGCCTCTGAGAAGTAGTTCTAGGTGCTGGGTGTTTATGGGGGTACAGCTGATATTTTTGAGGTGGGTGAGTATCAAAACCTGAGTGGGTGACAAAAATCAAAGCAGAAATAACAAGTAAGTAATTATTTTCCTTATATATTAACATAGAAATGATTATAGACACTAAAATGTCCTTGAATAGTTTACTTAGTAAAAAATAATCTTTGAAAATTTTCAAAATGAGATATTTATGGCCAAGATATCATGAAAGAACTTTTGGAAATTTTTGATCTTCAGAAAAAGATTGTGTGTGTGTTTGTGTGTGGGGTGTGTGTGTGTGTGTGTGTGTGTGTGTAGTGGTAGTGGTGGTGTGTGTGGCAATGTGTGTGCATGTGTGAGTGTGAGTGTGTGTGTAAAATGAAGTTTAAATGTTGTCAATTTAACTTTGACAGCACATCTAACTGAAACAATATCAGAGATTAATTAAGAAACCCTCAGGGGCTTCTAACAGCTACTTATAATTTTGAGTGTATCTGTTTGTAATCCTTTCCCCTCAGAGTCTCTGATAGCGTGATTGTTTATGTTGAAAGGCTGCTGGACAGACGGTTACCCCTCTCTGAGTCTTCCCCCGCCCCCGGATTTTATGATTGGCGTGCTCTTGGCCATGTGCACATTGGTAGATTTCCTAGAGGGCCACTGTTGAAAACTGTTCCCAAGAAATATTCATGTTCTCTTACCAGGGTGACTACATAAGTTACAATTTTATGCTTGAGTTACTTCAATGAAAAGATTACTTAATTTAGTCATTTTAAAAATGAAAATACAGTTGGTCTGAGAGTAGTGGTGTTTAAAAATGAAAATACAAAAATAATTACAGAGACTTGATCCTTTAAATCATGACAGGATGCCATGTGCTGATATTAGATCATGTATGTTATTTGTTGAGCTTCACAGATTAAGAATTGTACTTCTGCTTCCCAAAGCAGTGGCAGACAAGACCTTGTCTGTTGAAAACTAATTAGATCTGAAATCCTGAATAAAACATTTTAGCTTGTTCCTAGGCTTCCAGGAAGTGAGAAAATCATCTCAAAGTCCAGATGTCTGCCTCAAATAAAGAAAGAAATGGGATCAGATAGGGCCAGTGTTAGACTTTGGAGCATGGACAGGTAAGTGGGCTGATCAAAGGGCGAGAGAGAGAGCAGCCATGTTGCAATGTGGAGATGCTGGGAGAGCACTGGAAACTGCAGTGGAGATACTGACTCCAGAGTCAACAGCAAGGAAAGGAAACTGGAACTGACACTGACATTAAGCCCAGACCCTCAAAGAGAGCTACCATAGCCCCAAACTGATGTCTTCCCAGCAACTAGCATAAATTCCCATAGCAAACCACTCATAAGCCATCTTACTGCATTCCACACACATAATTAGGGAGTTGACGGAACACAAAAAAGGCCAATAAGCCCTTGAGAAAGTAAGCCATGTGTATTAGAATTGCCACAGAGATGGTTGGGAAAGTTTTCTTCTATGATTTTGAGGCTGACTGAGAAGCCAAGGACAATGGCACTGGGTTTTGATTCTACTGCAT
>LOEQ01004368.1:98084-112457 GCA_001685075.1 Bramus lutescens | reverse complement strand
GAGAGAGAGAGAGAGAGAGAGAGAGAGAGAGAGAGAGAGAGAGAAATGGAAGAGGAGGAGGGAGGAAGTAGCAATTGCCTGAGACCCATTCTCAAGATAAGAAAGAGGAGAATTCATGTGGTTAAGCCACATTCTTTGCTGGCCAAAGGAATGAGTTTAAGACTAACAGGCTTGACCAAAGGTAAACAGAGGCCTTTCAGGTACATTCCTAATCACCCCAGAACTCTTCTTCCACCATGGCATTGCTGGCACTTAATAAATGGATGATGGCTCTCTTCAATAATGTAGAGAGTATGGCAGAGCCACAGGGCAGCGCCAAGCTGCCATCTCAGCTCCATCTGTTACCAGCAGCCTTAGAAACTACTCACTTGGGACATTTTTGTTTCCCTTCAAAGTTTTAATTTACCACCAAAGCATACCTCTTAAATGTATGCACACAGCCCTCTTTCTACCCAAATTCCCCTCAGCTTCATGGTCTAGAGAACAAAGATTCCCATTGATGTGTGAACATTCAGAGGACCCCACCACTGCAGAGCCCCTGGAGAGGCTGTCTTGGAAAGTACTGGTGTATTTGAATTGCAAAACACAGCCATGGGGATTGTAGTATGTCTAATTTGCGTCTTGTTCCAAGCTCAGGAGACTATGGAAGCAGATCCGCTGGTTGGTATATGAAGTGATTTTCTACTTTTATGTGCATACTTCCCAGAGTATTTCCAGAGCCAATGGCATCTGCAGCTGACTGCAGATTAGGGTTTGACAAATACTGACACCGCCACCGTTCCAATATAAACCCATGACCCATGGCTAATGCCCACCCCTTGACTGTGGCTGCAGACATATTTAAGTCAATCAATGACCCCTTCAGGAAAGTCCCTTCAGGATCTGCCCATCAGCTCCGGGAATGTGATTTAGGCACAGTGGGCTGACACGCCACAATGAATGTCAAATGGCCAGGAAACTGAGTTTGTCCACATTCAAGCACATTGTATCTCTTTTGGTTTTTTGTTTGCTTAAAAAACAACAAAGACAAAAAAGAACAAACAAACAAAGACAAAAACTTTGTTGTGTATGTGGACTCACAGGAACGCTCCCCTGACTACAGCCATGCACACGTATGACAAGACAAGGCACATGAAAGTCAGAGGATCACCTTAGCTGGTGTCGTCACCTTCCATCTTGTATAAGAGTCTCTTGTTTTCCACTGAGCACCATTTGGCTTTCAGACTTCCGGGGATTTCTCACTCTCTACCTACAGTCTCACTGAGGGATTACAGATGTAAGCCACCACAGCAGGCTGCATGTGGCCACAGAGGTTCTGAACTCCCGTCTTCATGCTTGCATTACTCACTGAGCAATCTCCCCACCCTCACGCTGTTTTTGAACATAGATTTTATTTTAGAATTCTGACATAGTAGCACATAGCACACATGGCATTAAGAACATCACACATTAGAAACCGTATAGCTGTTGCTACTAATTGCTGAACGCCCAGGGATTTCTGGATCCAGCTAAAAATTACTCACATCCTTTATCACGTCATCTAGCTTGAAGGATGAAGTACTATGTGACCTCTGGCCTCCTGTTTGCTTTGGTTCTGTCTTTTGAGATGAGGTCTTGCTATGTAATCCATGGGTACCAACTCGCAATCCTCCTGAATCCATTTCCCGTAGTCCATGGATTACAAATACATACCTACCACACCCACCCCACTCTCTTTAGTATGCAGTCTTGGCAGATTTCAGCACGTGTGGTCCATGTTCAAACACTGTGGATAGCGTCCTGCTGATTGCTGCTCTCAGCCTATTGAGAATAACTGCCAAGGCTGTTTACCATTCCCAGACATTCATCGAGGGACCTTCCTTTTCAGAGGACATGTGAAATGTGTCCATTTCATCTCTTGTATACCTCTATTTTCAGAATAAAAGGAGGAACTTGGCTATTAATAAGAAATCATAGAGGTGTTGTAAAGAAGAGCGTTACTCAAAGTCACTTTCAGCACTCTGAGATCTACCTCTGCCTCCACATCCTAGGTCCAAGCCTTCTGCAACTTTTCTGACCTACCAGCTTCGGATTCTTTAAGATCCAGCTGAGTCTTCGAAACAAACAATATTTAAAGACAGGTTTAATAAATAATACAATTTCTCATTTTTTTAAAAAAAATTACATGGGCACACATATGTGTACACAAAGAGATCAGAGGACAGCTGATAGAGTCAATTCTCTCCTTCTACCTTGAGGGTCCCTGGGATCCAACTCAACTTATCATGCTTGCTAACAAGAATTTTGACCCACTGAGTCACCTTGCTAGCCCAAGATTTTATTTTTTGATGTAAAAATTAAAACAGATATAGAGATTTAATTTTTTTCGCTGTGGGGTTCAGAAATTCCAACACAAAACTGACCAACAGCTGAGAAGGCCTTCAAGCCCCAACCCTCTAAGACTGCTCTGTAGGGTCAGGAGTTAACACCCCCAAGGGTTGTTAGAAATGTACAAGCCAGGCCTCCCAGACCTCTTAATTACAGTCACTAGGGCACTGGGGAAATGCCTCAGGTAGTTGAGTGACTATACAAGCATCAGGACCTGAGTTTGATCCCAATAAACCACATAAAAAAATCTAAGGGTGGTGGCGCATGTTTAGAACACAGTCACTGAGAGGCAAAGACACACAGATTCCCTAGGCCTACCTGCCCAGCTAGCCCAACCATATCTGCAAGCTAAAAGCCAATGAGAGGTCCTGTCTTAGAAATTAAGGTGGATGGTGACTGAGGAATGACACCTAAGGCTGACCTTTGGGTACACATGCATGTGCCCATGCAGGAGAATCATCCTCTTTTCTATAAGGTCTCTCTTGGCTCTGAGGCAGGGGAGTAACACTTTTTTTTTTCAGAGTTGATTTAAACCTGAAGGGAGAGGACTAAGGCTTCATCAAACATCTGACATTATTAAAAGGATGGAAACATTCATTCTTCAAAGCATTTTGAACGAGAAAAGAGCAGGCATATTGATTCAGAGTCCAGGAAGCCATCAAAGAGAAAGTTCAGGGAGACCTGTGATTACTTCAAATTCCTGCTTCTGTGACAACCCCACCATGATGGACTTTACTCTTGAATAAAGCTTTTCTCCCTTATGGTTGCTCTGTCATTATTTGTCACAGCAACAGGGTGGGGGAGGGGAGAGGGAAGCTCTAAAACAGAGGCTCAGGAAGTGAAAGGCTGGAGACCTTTGGATTAGATGGCTTGCCTAAAATTTTAAACTCTACAGAAGATGAGTTTCCACGTTAGAAAGTAGGATCACCTCTGTGTTTCCCAGAGATTATCCCACACACACATAGTTGGGCACTGTCCTTAGCTCCTAATACCTCCCCGCTGGAAGATTAAACTGGGCATCCCTGATTGATGTCAGAGTTTTCCATGGGTAAGGAAGGAAGAAGGAGAATTTCTGAAACACAAGGGCACTGTTTCAAAGATTTGAGCTATCTGACGGGCACCTACACAGAATTTATGAAGTTGGTATTTGGACAAAGTGGCTTCCAGATAAGCAAGTCAAAAGAGTCTGCTGAATGCTCTTGGAGAGGGCCCAACTATAGTGGGTGCTGAAGCTGATGTTCTGAGAAAAAAAAGCAAGCCGCCTAAGCCACAGTTGATGAGTGAAGATTCCCAATGGCAGAGGGGCCACTGAGGCAGGACACAGACAAAGAGTAATTCAAGTTTCCTTCCTGAAGTTACAGATGTGTTTTATTTATGGAAAATGAATTGTCTGAAGGCAGAATTCTAAATACGACCAAGCATTTCTTTTATAAAGTCATGCGGGTGGTAGGTGGTACTTTGGGGTCCTATGCAAAGAAAACGAGCAACCATTTTTTATGCCCATGAGACAGAGGAGTCACAAGAAATGACTGTGCATGTGATCACCCAAAAACATGGAAATTTCCCTAGAGGAAACAAGGAAAGGGCAGAAATGCTGCAAAAATAAAAACTTAGTACAGACAGTAAGTGAGGATTCAAGGCAAAAATCACTTTAAATTTCCCATGGAAGAATGGATATTCAAAAATCCATTCCCAAGACCCTTAAGAAAGTCTTGTGCTACAAGATATTAAACCATTATTTAAAATACTGGAACTCACATGCTAAGTTATCTGCTACTATAAGGAGGGCAAATAAACTGCTGACATGGAGTAAAAAGTCTAAAACCGGAACAGTGAGCTTGGTCATGGTGGTTTAATAGTCGAGCAAAATTAACACTTTAGACAAGAAAAACATACTTTAATTAATAAACTCTATGATTCAGTAAGATACTTTAATATTTTATTTTTACTTTGCTTCACAGGAGGAAAGAGGCTTCCATGACTACATTTCACACAGGATATAAAACAAAATTTTTGAAATATTTATAGAAAAGAAAGCCTTAAAAAATATAAACCCAGGAACTGGAGAGATGGCTCTGCAGTTTAAAGCACCGACTGCTCTTCCTGGTCTGATTCCCAGCACCCACATGATGGCTCACAACCATCAGTAACTCCAGTTCTGGAGGATGTGATGCTTTCTTCTGGCCTCCATGGTCACTGGCTTACAGATATACACGCAGGCAAAACACATACAGGCAAAACATCATAGACATAAAATAAAATTAAATAAATCTAAAAATAAAGCCCAAAGAAACATGAACTCTGAAAAAAGTATTTTTTGAGAATGAATTAAACTGTATTTTCATAAATTCAGAGTATAGGAGGGAGATTACTGAACTCAAAAGCCATACAGGGACAATCATACACAATTTATACAAAACAATAATATTTTAAAGCCAAAACACTGTGAGCCAAACTAAAACATAACAACAAAATATTTCTAATGCCTATTTAAAAAAATAAGATCAAGTATAAAGATAACTCTCTCGAGTAACAAAAAGAAGCAGACCCCACGAGAAAACTGGGTCAAGATTATGAGTGTGTGCTCATCAAAGATTGCCGTCACTCATATATACCCGAAAATGCACACTTCTCGCCAGCAATGACCCAACGATTTTCTCTAGTAGATGGACTAAAATTATAAACCCTAATAACATTCAAATGCTATCGAGGAGAGTGAGGGGAAACAGGGACTCTTTAATACCACCAGAAAAGGACAACTGACATTTTCTGGAAATTAAATTAGCTTGCATCTGTGGAAATTCAAAGTCTATGGTGTCATTCATCCAGCAGTCATTTAAGATCTACCTTATGAGCGGAAGTACAAGGTGGCAGGCTTGTTTGAAATCATGCCTTTTCTACTACTGCCTGGAACAATATGACACTGAATACTTTTGAATGACCCTCAGCATAGCCGCCACTTTAGAAATTACGACTCATGGAACATCAGGCACAAATTACAAAGTGTGATGTTGGTCTTTGTATGTCCTCCCTGAAAGATTTGCATAGGGGCTACAGAGGTGGCTGCAGGGTTAAGAATACTTGTTGCTCTTGTGGAAGACGTGTGGTCATTTCAGAGTACCCACACAGTGGCTCACAACTGTCTGTAACTCCAGTTCCAGGAGATCTGACATGCTCTTCTTACTTCCATGGGAACAAGGCACATGTGCTGCATGTACACACATGTAGATAAATGCTCATACATACACATGAAATGCACAAATCTAGCATCACCTGGGAAAGGAATATGAGGAACCTTCTATACCATGTTAGCCTTGTGGGCAAGATTCGCTTGGGTTTAGGCAACATTCCTGAAGCTGGAGACCCTGGACTGTGTTAGAACAGAGAAAATGAGCTTAACACCAGTATGAATGCATTGATCCATTGTTCTCTGTTCTTCACTGTTGCTGTAACATAACTAGTTGCTTCAGGTCCCTGCCATCTTGCTTTCTTTGGAATAATGGACTATAACCTGGAACTATAAACCAACACCCTCTTTCTCCATTAAGTTGCTTTTGTCAGACTATTTTACCTCAGCAACAGGACACAAAGCTTAGGTGGGATGCTATGTCAAAAAGCAGGATCTAGAACCAAGTCCTTCAAACATTATTAGATATATATTCATAGACAAATTTAAAATATTCAACATGAAAAGCTGGAGAGATGGTTCACTTGGTAAAGTGCTTGCTTTGCAAACACAAGGACCTGAGTTCCATCTCCCAGGACTCACAAAAACCAACACTGGTAGAGAAAAGAGACAAATGGATCCTGGGCTCACTGGCGAATGAGTCTAGGTGAATGAGTAAGCTCTGAGTTTAGTAAGAGAGAGACCCTGCACAACGTCAATGGTGGAGAGTAACCAAAGAAGACATCTGGTACCAACCTCTGAGACATGTGTGTGCGTATACACACACACACACACAGTTTTACCTCAATGAAAAATCAAAATATTATGTAGCCAGAAAACACTCTTATCTTCATGTGTTTCCCTCTCTCCTTTAGTATGATTTCCAAGGTCAACACAAGGTCAGAATCAACCACCTAATAACATCAATTTAAATATTAAAACTTGTAGAAATGTAAGATAATCTTTCCTTGGTTCTTCTACCTCTGCTATCCAGTCTGATAAAGGTATATATGTCTTTTCTTTTAAACACATTGATCAAGGAAGCTAAATACACAAATCATGGAATTTAGCTTACAGCATTTCTCCACATTTGCTTATACATTCACAGGTAAAATCAATTCAACACAAATTCCCTTAGCTTCTAGTTTAAGTTTTTATTTTCTTTTTAATTAGGTGTACATGGGTGTCTATGTGTAGATATATGCAAATGAGCGCAATACTCACAGAGGCCAGGAGAGGGCATATGTCCCCTGAAGCTGGAGTTATAGGTGATTGCGAGCTGCCTGATGTGGGTTATGGCAACCTAACTCAGGTCCTCTGCTGGAGCAGCAAGCACTCCTAACAACTAAGCCATCTCCCAGCCCCCAAAGCAAATCTCTTCAAATACCTAATTGAGTCCTTTGTCTCAGGAAAGCTCATTAAACTCTGAAGAGCAGACAACTGAGTTTACGAAAGAACAGCCCAACTAATACACCACATTATTCGTCTCCTACAATAAACCTCCAATCATTATAGTTTCATGAAATACAATAAACACGCTCATCAATTATTCACCTCATTTCTACTACACAAGATTAAAAAAAAAAAAACAAAAACAGTGTGAAAAGCAGAAATGCCTTATCCAAAACAGTTAGGTCAAACAAAATAAACCACAGCAGAACTTCAAATGTTGTGTAACAGGAATCCTGCTAGACCTGAATACTGGAATCAGTTGAGTTTCTAAAAGAGAACGCTGGAGAGCTAGGAGAGGCCCACTTTCTTACAGATTCATGGAATGAATGTTCTTTGTCTATTGCTGTTCAACCTTAGATGAAGTCAGAACCAGGGTCCCCCACCTCTGACACTGACTCAGCTCCAAACTGATCAAAATGGGCTTTTAACAATTTTTTTTTTAAATCAATGTTGATTTCTTTTGCAATCTTTTATTACCATGGGGGCCATAACACCAAAACTTTTGTTTTTCTTCTTTTATGTTGTGTATATGGCTTATTTTTATAACACTGTATATATTTGTGAGGACGGGGCACACACATGGAGATCAAGCAACAACCATGGGGGACTGGGTGATCAAACTCAGGTTGCTGGGCTTGGTGGACGTCTTTACCTGCTGAACTACTTACCTTGCTACAAATTAGCTTAAACATGCTAGTTTCCAAATGGGATTTGCATGCATATTATTTTGGTTAATTCTCTTCCCTATTGCCCCCTGCTTAGTTATTGTACCCAGTGGGTCCAATATCACCCTTCTATTCTCCCCCAACTCCTATGAAGCTGTCCTTTCTCCCTAGTCTCTGAGGAGGCTTCACTCACATTTACTGCCCCTGTGTAGACATGTCAGCAGAGGCCAGGACCACATATGAGAGAGAACAGGCACTATTCATCTTTTAGACTGGGTTACCTGCTTAATACAACCTTTCCCATTTTTATCTGTTTCCTTGAAGATTTTATAATTTCATTTTCTTTATATGTAAGTAGAATTACATCAGATATATGAACCACATATCCATTATCACTTCATCTGTTGATGGATATCTAGGTTGGTTGCATTTTTTTCTTGCTATTGTGAAAAGAGCAGCAACGAACATGGATGGATGATCCAGTGTCTCTGAAGTAGGGTATAGACTCTTTGGGGTATATTCCCAGGAATGGTAAAGATGAGTCAAATGCTATTTCCATTTTCTGTTTTGTGAGAAGTCACTATACTGACTTCCAAAGTTGTTCATTAGTTTATACTTCAGCAACACTGGATAGGACAAGTTTTTACTTTGTATGTTTATTTTTTGCACATGTATATTCCAATGTGCACAGAACCAGAGAAGGACACTGAGTGCCCTGCTTTATCACAGCAAGCCCCAGTGGCCCTATCTCTGCTCCCCCACTCAGCTCTGGGGTTACTGGTGTGTACACCACCGCACCTGGAGCCTTATGTGAATGCTAGGAATTCAAATTCAGATCCTCATGCTTTCATAGCCCATTGAGCCACTCTCTAGCCCCCTAAGACAAGTTTTAAACAAGCAATCAAACTCACTTCATGTAAAGATCCAGATGTGAAGACAGTATGCTAATCTCATTGATACCAAACTCTCCAACAAGATTCTCTGCTTCCAGGACTCTGTAGCACACAGCAATGATACTGTCATCAATGTAGTCTCAGAACCTGGGACACATCCCACACTTATGTTGAATTTATTACATGACAGTAATTTCTCCTTTATGCATCTGATAACATCCTGAAAATGGAGAGAGCACTTCCTTAGCCATGGCTGCACTTCTGGGCACCTTATTACTATAGTATTTTAAACAGTGTTGTGGGGCTGTGGAGATGGCTCAGTGGGTAAAGCGCTTGCTGCACAAGCATGAGGTTGTAAGTTCGATTCTCAGAACCAAAGGCTGGGCATGCATCAGTAACCTTGCACTGGTGGTGGAGATAAGAAACTCCCAGGGACTTGCCTGGCCATCCAACTAGCTAACTGATGAAGAGAGAGAGAGACTCCAGACCCTGTCCAAGACAATAAGATGATGAGAAGACAAAAGAGACACCCAGTGCCAACTCTGGCCTCCACATGGGCATGCATGGTCCTACCACCCCCCAAACACACACACACACAAGCACAAAAATGCCCCACACATACACACATAAACACACAAATGCTATCCCAAGTAACTTTATATGGTTTCCCACATGTTAGATTTCCAATCTGAGAACAGCTCAAAGAATCAGAACATTGTTGTGGTTCTTGATAAATATGCTGCACAATTAGTTCTGAAATGCATGAACAAGTTCATAAGCTAAACATGGAAGAAAAAGGCCTTTTATTTGCTCATGAACACCAGCTAGTACATTTTTTAAAAGAGTAAATTACTTAAAGGAAATGAATGTTATCTACTATTTTGTTAAAAATTTTAATACATTTAATTTCATAGGTTGGACCTTAACTTGGCTCAGCTAAATATTGCATTTTCTCTTTTGTGCTTCATTTTAGGAATTAGCTGAAATGTTTGCCTCTTTCTGGAAAGGGACCTTTCCATATTCTTATTCTTACATGTGCACATGCAAATTCATGTGTCTACATATGCTCGCATGGACATACATGGTTGTGTGAGTGTGTACACATGTGTATACACGTTCATATGTGTGCAAGTGAACATGCATGCATTCACATATGTAGAAGACAGAGCTCAACCACAGTCAATTTTGAGGCACCACCCATGTTTTGAGACAGGTCTTTCACTGGCCTAAAGCTTATGAAATAGGCTAGGCTGGCCAGTGGGACCCAGGTAGCCGGCTGCCACTCCCTCCCCAGTGCTGGGATTACAATCACTTGTCAGCATGTCTGGATTTTGTAAATGTGGGTTCTGAGGCTCAAACTCTGGTGCTCATGTTTGATTAGCAAGTAAGTTATGTGTCCCCAGCGTCAATTCTGAGATTGTTAGAGAAACCAGGGACAATACCTTCGTTAACAGTCTGATGCCTTTTGTTTTTTAATACTCCTCGGGAGAATGACAAAAACCTTGAAAACTAGAAATTCAGTCACACTTCAACTGGCCAGTGATCTCTCTACTAAATGGACTTACAATAGACCAAGAGCCTCCTGGCGATATTACTTACAAGTGTGTTGATAAATATCTTTGGAGCTTTTCATGCTGGAAGAATTAGCAAGTTATTTTGCAGAGGCACACCAGATTTATGGGCCAATAAATAACAGACTAAATAAGTTACAGTCAGAGATCAGCCTATACAGAGAAGAAACCTGACACCTGGGAGACTATTCTGTGATAATGAAACGGAAGGCTGTCACCAAACACTGTTATCTGTCTGGGTGGGAAAGTGCTCGGTAGAACAGGGAGAGCCCAGGAGGCAGAAAACTGCATTAAAGCCAACGAAAACTTTGAGTGGATGGCAGATTGTGGACAATAGCTGTGTGATAAAATAAAACTTTCTCAGGAACTCGAGTCTTTGAAACATCACCCCGCAAGTGCTCTGTGGCTTGGATCTGGTGTCTTTATGTTCTAGGGCTCTGGGTCTTTTGGATTGGGCAGTAGGTGCATTCAGATGTGTGGGCAATCTGGGAACATGAGAGCAGGGTCTAAGGTGGAATCTGGCTTGTATGTCACCATTAAGGATTTCACAAATATTTATAGATGACTTCCAAACTAAGCAGTCCTTCATTGTTCTCCATACCCATGGTGTACACACTGCAGCGACATTCCAAGAATACCTACAAAGATACTTGAGATAGGAGGGCAGAATTTCTAAACGATAAGCCAGATGCAAGTGGCTAGCTATGTGTTCACTTCTTCCTTTCTCTCTGGCTGGGCCATGGGTGATAAGAAAAGTCCCTAATCTTAAGAATGTTTCCTTTCAAGCATCATTAATACAGAGAATGCAAGTGCTAACAGAGATGAACCTGTGACCACCTTCTGTAAATAACTACAAAGGGAGCTTTCTTTTGGTCTCCCAGTGGACATTAGGGCAGATCAGGGGACAGGAAGTGAGACACAATGCTTAGGGACAGGGACAGAGTTAGATGGCCTGGGTCCGATGCTCAGATTGCCCCTACTAGCTATAGCACAGAAGGTATCACTCAACTCCATATTCCTCAGTCCCCTCAACCATCATGCACTGTTGGAGAAAGACTGTAAGTTATGGGGAAAGCACTGTGTGAAAGTTGCTAGAACCTAGCATCACTTAATATGACACCCCAGAACCTAGTGTCTGATACACACCTCCAAAACACAGGGAGTAAACTGAACCAACCCTGCCTCGTTTTTTTTTTTCTTCATTTTCTTCTTTTCATGTATATGTACATCTGTTGTGCATGCATGTGTGGGGGAACACGTGTATGAGTGCACATATATGGGTGTGTGCATGTGTAAGCCTGAGGTTGAAATTAGAAAACATCCCAGGTCAATCTTCCACTTTATTCTTTGAGGCAGGGTCTTTCAATAAAACCTAGAGTTCATGGACAAAGCTCATCTCACAAGTCAGCGTGCTCTGGGAACCTCCTGTCTCTGCCTTCCCAGGCTGAAGCTAAAGGCAAGATGCCATGGCCACCCACATTTAAGCAGGCTCTAAGGACCCAAACTGTACTCTCTTGCTTGTTTTGAATCACTAAGCCATCTCTCCAGGCCTCTTTAGTTTTTTGAGACAGGCTGTCAAGTAACTCAAACTGGCCTCAAACTCCCTAGTGTAGCTGAGGGTGACCTTGAACTCCTGATCCTCCCACTTCTACCTCCTGAGTGCTAGGATTCCGTGTGTGCACTATGAAACCAGTTTGTGTAGTACTAGGAATGGAACCCAGGGCTTCCTACACAGTAGGCAAGCACTCTGCTAACTGAGCTACATCCCCAGTATTCATGGTAGGCTTTTGTTAAAGGAAAATGTTTCCTTCTATCTTCAAAGTGTGACATAATTCAAAATGGGGCTGGCAGACACCTTTCAGAAGGGATTCCAAAGTGAGGGGTCTGCACACCTGGGTGGCTCAGCAGCATGCACAACTACAGAGCCATGCACAACATACTGTGTAAAAGTCACACTGCTAGAGAAGACAAGCAAAAAATCTCAACACAGATGCAAGCCATTTGAGATAAACACCTGTGTTATTTTCCTGATGCAACCCTGTTCTTCTGGCTGATAAAACAATGACTATTACAATATCTAGGATGAGTCAAGATTAAGACGGGATTCTGATAGCATTCCTAATTATTCCTTTACTCAAATAGGGTGTGAGCCCTGGTGAGAGCATTACAAGGAATGGATTTCAGAGGACGCAGGCTCACTGCTACAACCCCCAGGAGCTGTGAGTTTACTTAATCTCTAGGACATCTGAGATTATGATGTTTCTGGAATGACATTTATCCTATAAAACCCCAGAGTTATTTAGGTTTTTCTTTTTAATACATCTACTTAGCAGTCACATTACTCACTATAGACATTGAGTTCTGTGTCTGGGATAAAGGAACACAGTGATTTTAATAGGTGCATAAGATAACAGGAGGAGGAGACACACAGCTGACATCACAGAAATGGAGACAGACAGGGCTTACAGAGCAAGAGGACAGGCAGCCTTGTAAGGATCACAGTGGCCAGCAGGCACATACCATCCTTTGTTCCTTCTCAGACAGCAGGGGGACAAACAGGAGAGAGGCTAGGAGAGTAAGTGAGATGAGGATGTAAGGGCTAAAGAAACATACGCAGTGAAGTTAGAGAGGGCCCTTGCCTATGACAGCTTGTTTGGAGATGCTAAGGTAATGGTTCAGTCAGTAAACATTTGCCAGAGAAGCATGAAAACCTGAGTTCAAGCCATAGGGAAAACCTGGTGGGAAGGCATGCCCAGGCAATTACAGCGCCAGGGAGGAGAAACAAGCAGGTAGGAGCGGGCTCCCTAGCCAACAACTTAGTAAAAACAGTGAGCTCCAGGCTAGTGAGATTCTGTCTCATAAAACAATATGGGAGTTGGAGAGATGGCTCAACAGTTAAAAGCTCTTCCCGCTCTTACAGAGGACCCCAGTTCATTCCCAGCATCTATTCGGAGCTGCTCCTGTAACTTCAGCTTAATAGGATCCAAGATTTTCCTTGTATCAGAGGGTTCCTGCCCTCATGTGCACATACCCCACCTCCACACACACACACACACACACACACACACACACACACACGTATTTAAAAAAAGAGGGGGGCATGCTGAAGCCTGCATGGGCAGCTCATATATGGAGGTTCTGTTGAACTTGTCCATATTGGGTTTCATGGTCTAAGTTGATGAGGACAACTGACCAGGTCTCTTCCTCAAAGGGCACCAGATCTCATTACAGATGGTTGTGAGCCANATTGGGTTTCATGGTCTAAGTTGATGAGGACAACTGACCAGGTCTCTTCCTCAAAGGGCACCAGATCTCATTACAGATGGTTGTGAGCCACCACGTGGTTGCTGGGAATCGAACTCAGGACCTTTGGAAGAGCAGGCAGTACTCGTAACTGCTGAGCCATCTCTCCAGCACTCACATACCCATATACATGATTTTAAAATAAAAATAAATCTTAAAGATTTTCCTAATGAAACATGATGAATGCACTTGAGGAATCTCCATGGTTGACCTCTGGCCTCCACATGTACAAGCACACATGCATACGTGCACTGCACACACATGTGTATCCACAGCCACACAAACACACACAAATGAATTATTCATAGAATAATCATATTCTTTGATTCTCAAGCCTACCCTAGGCTGGAGGATACACTGGTGTTTACCCAACCGGTGAGGTTACTAGCATTAATGCTAACATAGTTTTAGCTGTACTATCAAGGAAATGTAAAAATATATGTAAAATCAATATCAATACACTTCTTAAACATTGTGTATCTTTCTTTGTTCAAAGAGTAAAAGGAAGGAATCAAGGAAGAAATGAGTAAGTGGGGAGGCATGTAGGTAAACCACTGTAATACCACCCTCAGAAGCACTGTGAGGCAAGCCTGTTGAAATTACACAAGGAAACAAATCTTTAAACAGCATCCATCACATTTTTTAACAATGGACTTTGGTGGGAGGCAGGTGGAGAGAGGGCTCAGTGATTAAGCACAAATACCGCTCTTGCAGAGGACCCAAATTAAGTTCCCAGCACTCATGGTGTCCAGCTAGAATCATAGTCACGTACAGCTCCAGCGGACCGAACATTCTCTTCTGGGCTCCTCAAGCACTTTCTTACTATCCGTGTACCCATGCAGACACAGACGCACACACAGACACACACAGACACACACAGACACACACAGACACACACACACAAGAGAGAGAGAGAGAGGAGAGAGAGAGAGAGAGAGAGAGAGAGAGAGAGAGAG
>LOEQ01004368.1:84597-98014 GCA_001685075.1 Bramus lutescens | reverse complement strand
TGGATGGATGGATGGATGGATGGATGGATGGATGGATGGATGGGTGGGTAGATATTTTAAAAAATAAATCTTCAATATTCTTTAGAAAGAGACTAACATCTTCTTTATCAGTCACAGGTCACTCACTGTGCTTTTTCTCTATTCTCTGTGGCCTTGGGGAAATGAGAGAACTTCTAGATTGTGTCAGTGAGTGGGGACCAAAAAGAAATGATTCCTGGGAGCAGTCCAGCCAGTTCTGGGGCCTTGGGTATTCGCTCTGGCTTTAGAAGGCCTGCAGGTACATAGAGATAATTCACTTAGAAGACAGTGACTTTGGAAAGTCACTTAAACTCTCAGTCTTCTTGGAAAGGTGTGTATAAGAATCCTCATATAGGCTGGGAATGCACCTTAGCATGCCTTAAGCCCTGGCTTCCATTGCCAGCAGCACAGAAACTAGGCATGGTGGTGCATGCCAGTATTCCCAGTAGGAGGTGGAGGCAGGAGGAACAGAAGTTCAAGGTCATCTTTGGCTATACAGGGAGTTCAAGGCCAGCCTTGGCTACCTGAAATCTTATCTTTAAAAATTAACAAAGCTTTCAGGGGACTGGGGTTCAATTCCCAGCACATGGCAGCTTACAACTGTCCGTAACTTCAGGTCCAAGGAATCTGGCAACCTCACATACATACATGCAGGCAAGGACCAATGCACATGTGTGCACACATGTATGCACGCACACATATGTTCTCACACATACACAAACACACACACCACCTACCTCATGCATTTATTCTGAGAGTTAAATAAAATTGTGTGTAGAGTTTAACACAATATGGTTTAGACAATGCTTGGACTATTTCCTGACCCTTATTATTAATTATGTCTGTTTTTCTTGTTGGATTTGCAGGCATTTTCTTTGAGAAGATTCGTCTATAGTTTAAAATGCTTTGAGGAGCTGGAGAAATGGCTCAGTGTTTAAGAGCATATACTGCTCTTACAGAGGAAAGACTTGATTCTCCATCACCACACTGGGCAGCTCATGACCACCTAAAATTCCAGTTCAAGGGATACAACGCCCTCATCTGGCCTGTGCAGTCACCTACACACATGTAGTGCACAGACAGACATGCAGGCAAGCACACATACACATAAATAAAGCCAGATTATTTTTCAAAGAAAGTAAAACTTTGAAACAAAGTACAGGTCCTGGCTCAGTTCTCCTCCGGGATCAGTGTAACCTGAGTGGCTAATGGAGCCAGTGTGATTCCTTCACTCAGCACTCCAGACACAGACATCCACACCTGCCTGCATGCTCACGCATATCAGCAGAAAAGAAAATACCAATCCGGACTCGGATTCCAGTGTGAGCCACAGGTGGTATCAAGTGCCAGTTTCTGACAACGGGGCATGAAAGAAATCAATGTTCTTGCCAGTGGTAGAAATATTACCGCAGTATGTCTATTACAAATATTTACTCTGTTCACTGAAATACCAGCAGGCACCAGGGCTCCTATTTGAACACTGCTTTGAGTAGAACTCATTGAAATGACAGAGAAGCTTTGCCTAAGAACATTATGATTCTACTTGTGACATACCACAGCATCCAGTACAAAGGAAAGCTCATGGAGACAGAGGGATCATAGCTATCCCCACATCACCAGTCCCCCAAAACAGACCTTTACAGAAAGCTTGCAAAAAGCTTAAAAGAGATACTTCAGTGAGGCAGGCATGCGAGCAAAGGCTAAGGGACAATGTCGCTGGCAAGTGCAGGCCTAGTACTAAGAATCCAATACCTAAGTTGGAAAAGATGAAGCACTTAAAATATTTTTAAATTTTGTATTTATTTCTTTTAAAGATTTATTTTCAATGTGTGTGTGTGTGTGTGTGTGTGTGTGTGTTACAAATGTAACTGCCCTGAGACCAGAGGATAGTATTGGATCCCCTGGAGCTGGAGTTACAGGGAGATCTGAGCTATCCACTGTAGGTTCTAGAAACTGAACTGGCGTCCTCTGCAAGAGCAGCGAATGCTCTTAAAGACTCGGCCATCTCTCCAGCCCCCATTTAAAATCTCTTAGAACTAAGATAAAAGTGATAAATCTCTCCACTGGTAGGAATGATAATATTTGTAATTATTTATAATTTCTGGGAGGGTATTTGGCATAATACTACTAAAGATGACCAGGTTACATTTTAGTCTATCCCAGTCTTGCTCTCTGCATATGTGTGTGTGAGGGAGAGAGAGAGTGTGTGTATGTGTCTATATATGTTTGTGGCTAACTACACACATGTGCATGTGGTAGTCAGAAATCAATGTTCAGTGTCTTCTTTGATAGTTCTCTAGGTCGGTTTTTGAGACAAGGTCTCTCACTGATTCTGGAGCACCCCCAATTCAAACCTGCAGGTCTGGGGGCCCAAGGGATCCTCCCATGTCCTCCCCAGCCTTTACATACAGGGACATGCCACCACACCCAACTTTCTATGTGTGTACTAGGGATCGGATTGTAGCTGTCAGCTTATCAATCAGCCATCCCAAATTCCTTTAGTTCTTTCTTTGTTGATGTTGTTTGTTTGTTAATTTCCTTTTCTTGTGATTTTTTTAAAAACAGCTCAAAATATTCACTCATATTTAAAAACCTGGCTCTGATAATTCTGGTTTTCTCGGAGGAGTTGGTAGATCAACACAAGCATATGGAAATGAAGCTGAGGTGTCTGTGCTTCCTGACCAGGGGGCGTGATAAGTCGTCTTGAGACCCTTTGATCTTGTTGCCATTTCTGCTGAAGGCTCCCAGTCATGTGTGGATACAGAGTGCCTTTCATTCCAGCACTTCTAGAGAGATTGCATCGACAGAAACTCAGCCACAGCCCCTGAAAGGCGGCATTAATCCCGATCCTGGGATATTACATGAAATATCGGACAGGAACCCAAATTTTCCTGTAGCCTCCCACTAAGAGGCTCATCTTTCATAATTTTAACTGTGAGAGGAGAGGGTCTGATCTTTTACAATGGAAAGGATGAACTAATTGGTTTGCCTCCTTTGGTTTCTTATAATGATGAGACCAGACGGACTTGGGTTCAGTGGTGACAGTGGGTGGACTGGAGAAGCACCGGGCAAACAAAGCTGGAGAAAGATGTTAGGGGTAGCGGTGCCAGGTCCACACCTAAAGGACCAGACAGCCCAGGGACAAAGACTGCTTCTGTGACACTTAGATCACCCTGCAGCACCAGGGTCATTGACAGAATGTCTATCTCTATGCAGGAAACGAACGGCAGCGACAACAACCCTCTCACCTGTCCCTTCAGTACCAAACACAGTGATTCTTGCTTTTGACAAGCTTCTACACACCTGTCATGGCTCCATCTGGCCTGCCCACCCGCCCTTCACAATGGGGCTCCAGCTCAGGTGTTCCTTCCTTCATAAGTGGTTGTGCAACTCAACCAGCCACAGGCCACATACTGCAGACTGATATTTAGGATGTCAGAGCTCAGGAGGAGTTTACACCATTAGCCCAAATATTTTAAAATCCAGACTGACTGGCCAGAATAACAACTCCCATACAATGACAATGTCCACAAAACTCTTCCTTTTGGGAGGTTTTCTAAAAGTAATTTTTCTCTTTGGGTTAAGCACTGAAATTTCACCACAATAGATTCCCACATTATCTGCTAATTGCCTTGTCTCCAGGGAAAATTCCCTCCACACTGATGGTGGTGTCTGCAGGGCACACACAGCCATTCACTTCTGTAGTGTCCACTTGGTGACACCTGTCAGACACAGCAACCTACACAGACATACATATACAAACACACATACATGTGAACACATGAACACACATACAACTATCCCCAAATATGCAAACTACATGTGCACACATACATCTACATAAACATATGCACATGAACAAATGCACAAGTAAACATATGTACACAAATTTATCTACATGCACACATATACACAAATGCACGCACATGTTCTCATGCATCTACACATATGGCACACACATACTCATACATATGAATAAATACACACATTCACATGCATAAAATATACACATGTACACATATATACATAAGCAAGTATATACACATGCTTTATATACACCTGCATGTACACACATTTATACACACATGTTCACATGTATATAATGCTCATGAGCACACATACCCATACATGTGTACATATATATGCACACAAATGCACATATGCACTAAGACATATATACTCATGTATAACCATATGTATACATATATCACATGAACATACATGCTCACATATACATACATACTAAAGTCGACCAGATCTAACTTCTTTCCTCTCTCAAAACTAATATGGTTGCTACTGAGTAGCTGAAATCCAGACTAATTTGTCATTTGCCAGAGCAGCAAGGCCATGTGACTAGAACAGAAACCTGGAGTCACGGTTGGTCCTCACTGGAAAGACTGTGCAACCATCAGTTCTCCCTAGAGAAGGTCGGAACGCAGAGCGTGACAAATGACTAAGGAGGACAAGATGTGGACAGGTTCTGCAGTGGGCAGAACTGTCAGTGTCTACTCACTAACTGTGTCAGTTCTAAAATGAGAGCTCCTGGGGCAGGAGATGCTGCCTCAGTTTACAGAGTGCACACAGCATGCACAAAGCCCTGATTCCATCTCCAGCACTGGCTAAGGCAGACAATGATGGTGGAGCCTGTTATCCCAGCACTGGCAAGGTGGAGGGAAGAGAATCAATCAGGAGTTCATCCTAGCACTGGGGATGGGGAGATGGAGGTAAGATGATCAGGAGGTTAAGGTCATCCTGGCTACCTTGGCTATGTAAGATCCTATTCAAAAACAAAGAAAAAAGAAAAAAGCTAAAACAATTTTATTGAGAAGGTTCTACAGGTGTCGCTGAGAAAGGTGAATTGCCTGGAAGTAGCCTGTAGCGGTCCCAGGAGCATCAGGTGGATGTCACATACAACCTTTCTTCCCAGCTAAAACATCAGACACAAAGCATGCTGTCACACACTGAAAAGGCAGGCATTGTGCCACCCCTGAGCTCTCTACAGTGATGTAAAAAGGACCAGGTGCCCAAATCGAGACAGAAAGGAAGAAAGGCCAGGAGAGAAAGAAGATCAGCCTTATGTTGATCTGGCTGAACTAATGACGACCCCACACGGTCCTACAAGTTAGAGGTAATGATGATGAACCAAGATGCCCTCTGTGTCCCCTGAGGCTGCTGCAGCCGAGCAGTAGGTGCTGATGTCAGCTTTGCCTGTCAGTGACAAGCTACCCACAGGTCGCCCTCTAATTCTTGATGGCCTCATTATCCTATGTGCTCCTAGACTGAGGAAGATTTGTGTGTGTATAAGTATGCATGCTGTCTGTGTAGACACATGCCAGGGCGTATGTGGAGGCGAGAGGACAACCTCAGTGTCTTCCTCAGTTGCTGTCAGCCTTGATTTTGGGACAGGATTTCCCACAGACCTGGAGTTTGCTGAGTCAGCTGGGCTGGTGAACCCTGTCTCCACCTCCCCAGAGCTGGGGTTACAGTTAGGCACCGCCATACTCAGCATTTTTATATGCATCCTGGGAGTTGAGTTCAGGTGCTTGCATTTGCAAGGCACCTCCAAGTCCTCTCCGCTACCCAGGAAGTGAGGCAGACAGCACGGGGTCCATAGGTATTTCTGGAAGGAGTTTAGAAGACTCATGTTCCTTTGAGAGGAACACAGGCTTAACTAAAAGAACTGGTCGAGGCAAACAGCTCCTGGGCAGCTCACGCTGTGCTATGTCAGGCAGCTGTCCAGGAAAGGGGTCTGCTGGAATGTTCTCATCACAGAAAGGGACTATGGCCAATTGTATGAGCGTTTCTGAATTTTTACTTCTAGCAAAGATAATATCATTCTAAGCTGAATCTAGATGTTGGTTTTTTTGAAGTCCCCCCTCAAAAAAAAAAAAACACGTGCTGAGACACAGCTTTTCTTTCTCTATGTATTTTGTCTAATGGCACAAATCAAAATGAGAACCTTAAGCTAGAGACTACTGACTGTCTCAAAGCAATCTAGAGTGTGTATGTGCATGTGCACAAGTGTATATGCAGGTCTGTGTAAACAGGTATGTATTTATGTATTAATGCACAATTGTGGAGGTCACAGGTCAACCTTTGGTGTCATTCCTCAGGCACCATCCACCTTGATTTCTGAGACAAGGTCTCACTCTTACTGACTTTGAACTTGCTAAATAGACTAAATTAGTAAGCCAGTGAGCTCAGTGCTCACCTAACCTCTACCTCTCTATTGCTGTGATTGCATGCATGCCGCCCACTCTGTGTGTGTGTGTGTGTGTGTGTGTGTGTGTGTGTGTTGGTATTTGCAGGTAAACACCAGTGCCCACAGAGGGCAGAAGAGGGCAATGGATTCCTTGCAGCTGGTGCTATAGGTAATCATGAGCCTCCTGATGTGGCTGCTGGAAGTCAAATTTGAGTCCTCAGCAAGAACAGTATCCACTCTTTGCTGAGCCATCTCTCCAGCCCCATGTCTGATATTTTTATGTGGGTTCTGGCATCAGACCCAGGTCCTCATCCTCGTCCTTGTAAGGCAAGAGCTGTACAAATTCACCCATCATTAGAGCATACAGATGACTTCTCTTAATTTCATGAAGATTATTAATCAGCACACAACAAAAGACACAGCTAGTGTGACATTCTGTGACACTCCAATTCACATTAAGCACAGAAAATTGCTTTTGTACATGGTTTTTAAAGAATTTTTTTTCAAAATATTCTGCTTCTCATAATTTATCTACTCAAGCTTTTAAGGAGCTCTGTACAACAAAAATAAAACAGATTATAGGTGTTATTGTTGTTTCTTACAGTGCACACATTTCCTGGTATTACGTTAAAACAGTGGTTTAGCAGGTGAAATGGAGAAGCTGGTCCTCTCTTTGCTATCCCTCCAACCAGAGGCTGATGACCTCTGCCCTCTTCATCCCTGCAGTTGCTAAAGGGATCAGAGAGATATGGATGTGAGGCTCCTACCTAAAGCAGGGAAATCTTAGTGGTCCCCAGACGTCCTCTGCTGGGCCTGGCCAGGTAACTGTGATGGCTTCCTTTCTCTGACTTCTACTCTTCGTCTTTCTATTTTATTGACTCAAGAAGAACAGGAGTCAGGTTTCACCCCAAAATTGCCTGCACTGCCTCTGAGCTCATCCCCAACACTGGGGCCCAGGGGCCCCATGGCGACTGGGCCAGCCACCTGTCTTCTGGGTCATTCCCTCAGTAGCTCCACTATTCTCACGCTCTGTGCAAGTGTTTCAACTAATGTTTCATCCTTTACAATCTCAAAAATGGGCAGGCAAGATGGCTCAGCAGGCCAAGGCATCTGCTGCCAATCCCAACAGCCTGAGTTCAAACCTGGAAAGTGACTGTTTCCCTAGAGGTGCCATCTAAGCTCTACACCATGCCATCACAAACTCTCTCTCTCCCCATCCTCTTCCCCCGCTCTCCCTCTCCCCCTCCCCCTCCAATAGGAACCCAGAGACCAGCAAGCAAGTAAAGGTGATTACTGCCGAATCTAACAACCTGAGTTTGATTTGCAGCCCCACGTGGTGGAAGGAGAGACCTGAGTCCTGTGGTTGTCCTCTGACCTCCACATACACACTAAAGCACACATAGTGGGGGAGGGGCAAGCAGACACACACAAAACAAAAAAATAAAATACGATTTAAAAAATCTGGAGAAACTAGAATGGACACCATCTGATGATAATGACCAAACTTCCCAAATTATTTCATGAGCTTCACATGACGATAGTGAATATTTTTTGTGATTAAATATGAATCAAACTGAATTAAAATTAAACACTCAGGGAGGGAAACACGTCTATAAAGACCAGGCAAGGAGACAAGCGGCATACAGTTTTGTGTAATTTAATTTTTATTCATCATGTTTCTCTACTTTGAGACAGCTCCCAAATCTAGGCAGTTCTCAGTCAACGTCAGGGAGAGGTTTCTGCGCCGACATTAAGAATGTGTTGTAAGCTGGATCTTTCAGCCCTCTGCATTTAAAACCAATCTCAGAATCTGGAAAAGCTGACACTGTAGGCTGATTTTGAGGACAGAAAGATGTTAAAGATAAAATGCAAAAGAACAAACGTTTTTAAAAAATGAAACTAGGCTAAATATTAGTTTTGAACTAGTTCACATCTATCTGGTAATTCCCATCAAAGCCGTATGGTGGGGAAGAACCAGGGTTTCTTGGGGCAGAGCCTGGGAAGCAGAAACAGGAACTCCCTGGAATACTCATGCTCTCTGCTTCCTGGCTGGAATGCAGTGTGGCCTACCACTGCACCTCAGTACCAAGTCTTCCTGGAATGAAGCCTTCTCTGTCTTTAAGCTGCCTTGCCGGTTTTTGCATTGCTGTGGTTTCTTTTCTTAGCAATGAGAAAAGTTTCTGATATACAACTGAGCATGGCCAAAATCACCAAACCTTAAGCCCAAATGATCTTTAGACACAAAACGAACCTTTCTTCTTTGTAAATTGATTATCACAGGTGTTTTGCATCAGTGATGTAAAAGTCAGCTGGTGCAACAGTCTTGATGTAACGGCCTAAGGCTGGGTTTCATATAGCACTCCCTAACGGTCTTAGTTCATTGCTGAACAGACTCAGTAAAGCCCACCAACTATATCACTAAGCGCACTATAAGCATACTGACATGAAACAATGGAGATGATAACCTGAAAAAAATGTCTTTGAAGTCTAGATTCTGGCCAATTTTATGTCAATTGGACACATCTGAGAAGAGGGAACCCCAATTGAGAAAATGCTCCCATAAAGTTGGGCTGCAGAAAAGCCTGTAGAGCATTTTCTCAAAGAGCAGTTGATGATGGAGAGCCCAGAGTGGGCAGGGCCTTCCTTGGCCTGGTGGTCCTGGGTTCTGTAAGAGATCATCAGGCTGAGAAAAGCATGAGGAAGCAAACAGTAAGCAGCACTCCTCGATGACTGTATCAGCTCCTCCCTCCAGATTCCGGCTCCATTTGATTTCTGTCCTGACTAAAACCAAGCAGTGAAAGCACAATATATGAGCTTCCAGCACCTCTGAGTCCTTCCAGCACAGGATGCTCATGGATGACTGGCTGCTGAACTACCAGGAAGCCTCACTGATACCAGAACCTGCTCTCTGTCCTGGTTCCCTGCTTCTTCTCAACGCCAGCATGAATATTCAGAGCTCAGGCTTGGGGAGATGATTCAATGCATGAAGCTTTTGCCATCCTAGCAAGGGAACAGAGATCTGACCTGAAGCACACATGTGTAAATGCCACCTGCTCCTAACGACAGCCTCAGAGGATGCCTGGAGCAGGGCAACCAGCTAGAACAACCTTGTTGGCAGGCTCTGGCCTCAGAGTCAGGCAGACAGCAACTGAGGAAGACTCCAGGTATCAACCTCAGGCCTCCACAGTGAGCATGAACACATGTGCACACACGTGCACACCACACTCACAGACATGAGAAGATCCGAAGCTTGTGGGCCCTCAGGCAGAATCAATTAGGAATAATGGATTTTTACTAAGAATATGTAAAGGAATTTTATATCAGAGTCGTGGGACAACAACAAAATATCTGAATGAGATTGTATAGACCACAGGGTTATAGATTCTTGCTTGGCTGAGAATACTACCCAGATATAGCTGACATTTGTAACAGTCCAACATTTGGGGCTCTCCCTCCAGTGAGTCTCCTGTTTGTCAAACAAACAAAGAAACACACTTGATTCCAGGCTAAAAATATTCTGGATAGGGGAATACAGAGGACTTTGCGAAAAGGTAGCAGTTCCTTTTAATGATACGACCTAGATTTTAAAATGTTCTGCTCACAAGATCGCTGCATGTGAGGGATCATAGACTGCAGCTCCTAACCTCACCCCTTCCTCTCCTGGAGGCCATATGGATTTCAATGACAGAGATTGAACTATGTAATTGACATAATTATACCTCATCCAGATCTCAGCAAGAAGTTTTACACAATTTTCTTCCAAAACAAGGCATAAAACTTGAAAGCAAGGAACTCTCAAAGATTGCATAGTACTGTTTGCACTGATTTTCTCGTGTGCATGTGAATGCGTGTGTGTGTGTCTGTGTGTGTGCTTGCTCACCCACAGATACACATGTGTTCACATGTGTAGTTCAGAGGACAACTTCTGCTATCATTCTTCACATGCCATCCACACTGGTTTTTGAGACCAAGTCTCTCACTAGCTTGGAGCTCATCAAGTATGCTAGGTTAACTGGCCAGCAAATTCTAAATGTCCTGCCTCTGCCTCCCCAGCACTGGCGTTACATGTGTGGCCCCTCTTGCAGTGTTTTATTTTATTTTATTGAGCTCTACATTTTTCTCTTTTCCCCTCCCTAACTCTCCCCTCCCCTTCAACCCTCTCCCATGGTCCCCATGCTCCCAATTTACTCTGGATATCTTGTCTTTTTCTACTTCCCTTGTAGATTAGATCCAAGTATGTCTCTCTTGGGTCCTCATTGTTGTCTAGGTTCTCTGGGACTGATTTGTTGGCTGGTTTTCTTTTCTTTATGTTAAAAAACCACTTATGAGTGAGTACATGTGATAATTGTCTTTCTGAGTCTGGGTTACCTCACTGAATATGATGTTTTCTAGCTCCATTCATTTGCCTGCAAATTTCAAGATATTTTTTCTGCTGTGTAGTACTCCATTGTGTAAATGTACCACATTTTCCTTATTCATTCTTCAGTCGAGAGGCATTTAGGTTATTTCCAGGTTCCAGCTCTGACAAACGATGCTGCTATGAACATAGTTGAGCACATGTTCTTGTAGCACGATTGAGCATCCTTTGGATATATACCCAAAAGCAATATTACTGGGTCTTGAGGAAGGTTGTTTCCTAATTTTCTGAGAAATCTCTTGCAGCTTTTTGACCTGGCTCCCAGGGTTAGGACTTGGCTCCTCATGCATGCACTGCAAACACATTACTGACTGAGCTGTCACTCTCTGGCCCAGCACACTCTCCATTCATCAGCCCAAGCTCCTGACCACCATGGAAACCCCTGTTCCTCTAGGCTTGGGCACTACAAGTTCAAGCAACACATCTCCTCTCATGCATTCTCTGGAGTTCTCATCACAAGGATGGAAGAGGAACCTCACAGCCACACCCAAAATATCTAAATTTGGCCTTTGGGGCCAACACTGGCCTAGCTGAACATCTCTCAAATAAACACACACCCAAACAACCTTTGAAGATTAGAAACTAAAAGGTTTATTTGTTCAGCCCAAGCCTTCCCATAGTCTTCAGGCTAACATTCCAAACTCCATCAACTAACCCTCAGGTAATATCACCTTGTATTAAGTTATAATCTCAACCATTACTTTCTGAATACCTTCCAGTGCATCCATCAAGCTCAGGAGCTGATCCCTGCTGAACACACCCATTCTCCGCATAATTGGACTGATCCAATACAGAAGAAGAGGAAAACCTCCCTCATCCCATTAATGTAGCCTCCAGTAATGCTACCCTTCTAGGAGACACTCCCATTAAGATTACTGTTGAGTATTTAAATATATATTGTGGCAAAGCAAGAGCCTTCTGAGGATATGGATTTAGAACCATGCCAGACTTTATTTGTTTAAAATATGCTTCTAAAATACATTTAACATCTTGTTTTGGCTAAAACTTTGTGTGTGGGGGGTATGTGCACAGGTATGTACGAAGATGGAGTCCGGGCATGCAAACAGAGAAGGATATCGGACGCCCCATCTATCACTATCTGCCTTATGCTGTGGGACTCACCACTTTAGCTCTATTACCTGGCCGGTGAGTCTAAGGACCAGTCCGTCTTCATATCCCCAGCGCTAGCATCACAAAGGTGTGTTCCCGCGCTCAGCTTTTGCCTGCGAGGTCTGGAGACCAATGACAGGTGGAAGGGAAGAACTGCCCATGTACCACATGTCCCTTCATTCTGCCCAGGCTCTAAAGTGCTCCAGAGATGCAGGGCCTGGCACTGGCCCTGAGCTCTCTCCATGCTGCACACTTAATCACGTCAGTGCGGACAGACATTGATCCATTAACAGAGAGAACATGCACTAAATTCACAGATTTTAAAGAGCTTTTCACTGGGACCATGTTGATGCATGAGTACATGAATGTGTATGAGGAAGCATGTAAGCATGCATGTGTGTGTGTGTGTGTGTGTATGAGCGCACTCATGCCTGTGTGCCTGTTTGTACATGCATGTGTGGGAATACTTGTGTGTGAAGGCCAGAGAAGAACTCTAACTTGCTTCTCTTTGCATGCTGTTCACTTTGGACTGTTTGGTTTCTCACCTGAGGCTCACCAATTAGGCTCACCAGCTAGCTAAGGAACCCTAGGGATCCCCTGTCTCCACGCCCACAGCTCAGGGATTCCAAGTGGACATGTCCTCTGCCATGCCTGGTTTTCATAGGTTCTGAGTCTCAAACTCAGGTAGTCCCTGTACTTGCCGTACAAGCACTTCACTGACTGAACTATCTCCTCAGCCCCAAAGAAAAAGTTTTAACTAATCTCTGCCCTCACTGGGGACAACATCAGACAAGGCAAGGTGTCCTTTTCCTTCCTTCTTGGTCTTTTGTGCGGTCCTTGTCTTGATTTTTAACTGAAATGAATGCTGTCTCCCTGGGTCGATGTGTCTCTGAAGCTATGCTCCAGGCAGACTGTCCAATAGCACAGAGGGCACTCTCCAGAGCAGGAAAGCTTGCAATCGGCACAGTCCAATCAGGGCTACTTATAAAGCCCTCCTCACTCTCACCTGATGGTCACAGAGCTGAACTACCTTTATATTAGTGGCGCTCCTTAAATACAAAGCCAATTCACCGAAGACCATATCTCACCACACTATTGGCTGCCGTTCACACGGCAGGGAGCTGAAGGCCAGCATTCCAGTGAGCTGGGTCAGGATGTAATCATGTGCAGACATCTGAGGGGCAAAGAGTATCCCCTCCAGCAATCAGCTTCATCATTGAAAATCAAGTAGTTTCTGCAGAGAGATGAGGGGCCAGTCTTCTAGTTGAACATTTCCCTAGAATGCCCCCACTACATATGGCCATGTACCACTGACTCTAGGATGCCAAAATTTTGTTCTCTGTGTGTGTGTGTTGTGTGTTGTGTGTTGTGTGTGCACATGCTCATGTACATGTGAACGGAGTACACAAGGACACCAGAAGATGGTATCAGATCCCTTGGAGCTGGAGCTACAGACTTCTGTGAGCCTCTTGGCCTGGATGCTGAAAACTGGACTGGGGTCCTCGGGAAGAACACTAAGCATTCCTAACCACTGGGCGATCTCACCAGACCTTTTTCCTCTTCATCTGTTACAGTATATCAACTTAACTGAGAATGTATCATTTCATTGGGGTTTTAGCTAAATCTTTTCCTTCTATAGCCAGAGAGAGAGAGAGAGAGAGAGAGAGAGA
>LOEQ01004368.1:53312-83192 GCA_001685075.1 Bramus lutescens | reverse complement strand
CTCTCTCTCTCTCTCTCTCTCTCTCTCTCTCTCTCTCTCTCTCTCCTCTTTCTGTGTAACAATAACCAAACAGGTTATGAATTTTAGAGAAAGTGGAGGGCACAGGAGGAGTTGGAGGAGGAAGAATGTAGAGAAAATGATGTAAACACAGTACTCACATAGAAAACTAAAGAGTAACATAAATGTAAAAGATAAAAAATAACAGCTGTTGAAGGATGCCCAAGTCCTCCAGTCTCCATTCTCATAATCAACATTGGTTCTTCTTCCTCTGCCTCACCAACTAGCTTATCAAAATCATTTACTTTATAGAGTATCCAAGACACAACCATTTTCTATCCGTCACTGTCAAGCTGCACATGTGACCCAGCCATTAAAAAGGATAGGTATGTTTGTTTTTAATACTTTACCTTGGGCTAAAGAAGCTAGGCCTCTGATAAGAAGCTAAGAAATTTAGCTTATAATGTTCACTCCTCTAAATGAAGAAACAAGAATGTATCTATTTTAGGAGCAGGGAATGGACAATGGATTGTGTAATTTACACGGAATTAGGCATTATGAGGCGATATCAAGTTCAAAAACATCTAACTTCCAAACAAGTATTTGGTATGAATTATATCCCAATACACTCGGAGTTCAGATCAACATCACATGAATAATCTGAATTAAGACACCATGGTGTTGGAGGGATGACTGAGGGAGCAAAGTGCTTGCTGAGCAAGCATGGGAACCAAAGTTTGAGTCCCCAGAACCCAGGTGAAAACCTCAGTGGTGCCACTTAACACTTGGAATTCCAGTGAAGAAACAGTGACCGGAGGATCCTGGTGGCTCACTGGCCAGTTATATTCTATGATCTTCAGGTTCAATGAAAGACGCTGCCCTGCCTCAGAATATAAATTGACTACTTATGGAGGAAGACATCTAATATCACACACACACACACACACACACACACACACACACCACAAGGGATGAGGCTGGGAAAAGTCAAGCAGAGGACTGCAGGATACTGGAGAGCCTCGCCTAGTGTTCTTAGCTCTTGATATGTGCATCTCATCTCATCTCATCAATGTTTACACTGAGCCATGTCATGTCTACTGAACACTCAACCAACACAACTTGCAAATGTCACAGTTTATATACATAAACTTCTCTCTGCTCACAGGGTATTGCTCAGCCCTTCACATTCTAGCTTCTGAAGTGCTGTTAACATGGCCAAGGTCTTTAAAATAATCAGACCTATCATATCACTGAGACCCAAATAGATGTAAACATCTGTACACTCTAGACATGTGTAACAGTTCAAGGATGCCTGGATAAACAGTTGTGAATCTATACACAAGGATTTCTCCAACTTCTTTAAAGGTCCCCAGAGAGCTGAGGATCAAAACTTGGGCTCTCATGCGTGTGCAGAAAACCCTTCACCCAGAAGGCCATTCCCTTAGCCCTCCAGAATATTCTTTGTGAAATGGCCAAAAGAGAAAGCTCCACAATTTTGGCATGATCATGGCATCTCAAGTGTTGATGGTGATCCACTGAAGAACCTGAGATGACCCCTGTCAGTACAGACATGGTTCCTTCCTCAATTCAAGGGTGGATTATCAATATATCATAATATTAAATTATGCCTTTGTCTTCTTCCACTTATTAGAGATGATTTTAGTCATGGGCAGATTTTTAAATTTTTAACTTTAAAGGTTTTATCTGTGTACATATTGTACATTGAGCATATACCATCTCCCTTTCCCCCCATCCCCGCCATTATTCCCTCTGTCATTCTAGACACTTCTACTTCCACGGCTTCAATATATATAAGATCCCACGTACCTACATAACATCTAGGAACCACAAATGGCTTAATGCATTTGACATGGTTATCTCAGGTTACATCCATTTTTCTACAAAAAACATAACTTCTATCTTAGTCAATGTTCTCTTGCTATAAAGAGATACCATGACCAATGGAACTCTTATAAGAGACAACATTTAATTGGGGCTGGCTTACAATTTCATAAGTTTAGTTCATTGTCAGCATAGTGGGAAGCATGGTGGCTTACCTATTTCATAAGCAATGACATCATCACTCTGTGATTCCAAGTTAAGACTCATAGCACACAAAAATGAAGGCTCTAACCTGTCGCAGATTCTGGGAGTTCCCTTATAGTTTATAGGCTGTCTAACAGTGGTTCTCAACCTGTGGATCACAACCCCTTTGCCAAATTCAATCTCCAAAAAACTATTTATGTTACAATTCATAGTGGAAGTAGAATTATAGTTATGAAGTATCAATCAAAACAGTTTTGTGTTGGGGGGGTCACCACAATACAAGAAACTGTATTAAAGAGTCATAGCATTAGGAAGGTTGAGAACCACTGCTTTATAAGGAAAACCTCTGTGCTATAGAGATAACACAAGGAAAAAGGCCATGTCCCAGAATCCTTCCAGGAAATGGAAGAAATGAAGCAGAAGTGATGGGCATTACCACAGCGGGGCTTCTGAGAGAACTCCTGGAGATGTTTCTATGCCTGCCCCACTTCTTTATTCTTCTTCCTGTCTAGACATCCTGCCTGAAATAACAGTGAAAGTGGCTTACAATGTGGAAACCAAAATAGAATGTTAGGAGGGCTGGGGTGATGACTCAATAGGTAAAGTGCTGGCCACACAAGCATGAGGACCAGAGTTCAATCCCAGATCCCGCATAAAAGGAATCCATGTGCGAGGGTGTGTGCTGAGGAAGCAGAGAAAGGTGGAGTCCTGGGGCGCCCTAGCC
Source organism: Bramus lutescens (assembly GCA_001685075.1). Taxonomy (NCBI): domain Eukaryota; kingdom Metazoa; phylum Chordata; class Mammalia; order Rodentia; family Cricetidae; genus Bramus; species Bramus lutescens. The sequence goes on along the minus strand of LOEQ01004368.1, from coordinate 80,425 downwards.
AGCCAGCCTAGCCTACATGGCAAGGTCTAGGCTAGTGAGAGACATTGCCTCAAAAAAAAATATGTACAAGACTTGATGAATGACACCTAAGGTTGTCCTCTGACTTCCACACACATGTGCACATGACTATACACACATATATATGTGCACACATTGCAGACATATGTTCACCAATGTGTACACCTATACACACACACACACACACACTCAGAAGAATGGTGAGAAGACAGATATAAAAACTGTAGCTGCTGGTGGACACCCAAGGCCACAAATATTGTCATCCTCTGGAACTTCTGTTATACAGGAGAAGATCAAAACCTTCTACATACATAAACCACAGTATCTTAGGCCTGTTGCTTAAAGGGGTGTACAACCCCTAACTTATATAATAGCTTCATTAGCCTGAGAATTAGAAGGTGAAGCTGAAATAGGAAATACATCAGCCTCAAACTGTTTCTTCCTTTTCTAACCACAGTCTCAATAAAGCAGTTTCTCAACTGGATCCGTTTATTTTATTATTTTAAACACTAGCCAAACTGGAAAGGCAATTTAGTAGTCCTTGCAGATGTTGCATGCACATATTCAACCACATTGCTCTCCATGGCCACACAGAAGTGAACGGGACAGTAGATACATTGCTAGAGGGGTAATATATTTATATTTCAGTTCCTGTTAGGATTCAGCAGTGTCTTTTCTGACTCCCCAGCAAGGAGCTTCCCCACAGGCAGCACGATAGGTAGGGAAGCATTCTCATGCAAGAGAAGACACTTGTTCCGGACTGAGAAGCATCCTATTTCATACACAAGAGGGGTTTGACTTCCCTTGGGAATTATGTGATGAGAATACAGCTTCCATCAGACACAACAGTTCCAATGGGGCCTGCTGGTGCCGAAGACAACTGGATTAAATAGTTTCTGACAGCCTTATCAGGGCTCCAGTCTCCATGATCTTTATTAACCTCCACTAATCATGCAATCATCTATCCATTCTGTAAGTGAATGTACAGCACTTTAAGATAATAGCTTCCAGGGTCTGGAAAGCCGAAGGTAAAAATGACCTTCGAGAGTCCCCTTCTGAGGGACATGGAAGGCTTCCATGAAAATACCTATCCTGATCCCACACCACCACTCCCTTCAGAAAAAAACCTAACAGCCTACAAAAGGAAGCCATCAAAGAGAACTCGTAAAATTGTGATAAGGATGCTGAAGTGTAAGCTCTCCACAGCTGATGGTCTCTGGTGGGGTGCAGGTGGAGAAGGACTCAATTTTCTCCAGGGGACAGACCACTGGGAGCTTAACCATGCTCCAGTAAGTATATGGCCAACACAAATTGGATTTTTTTTAAACTTTGTTCTTGGGGCAGTTACAAGGGCAGGGAGGGCAGGCGTGGATTGGGAAGACCGTGTGATCAGAGAAGATGAGGTGAAATTCCCAAAGTATATATAAAAATATTATTTTGAAAAAAAAAAGACTCTCTTCTCTTGGTGAGACACTAAATCCCACCACTGAAGGTAATTTCCATCTGGTGTTTCAGGAAAGATACTAACAGAAACAGCTGTGCTGCATCCAAGGAAGGACAGCAATGTAGACTCCCTCCACACTAGTTAGCATGGGATGCTCCAGAAAGATTCTAGAGCTAGGGCTGGGGAGATGATTCAGCTGCTTAAATACTTGCTGTCCATGCACAAGGCTCTAAGTGTGGATTCCCAGCACTTACATTTATTCATCTATTGTTGTGTGTGTGCATTTGACCTACGTGTATATGGTGTACAGGCATGTGTTTGGGTGGGTGCTGTGTCTGTGCACTCAAGAGGCCAGGGAAAGATCTCTATCACTTTCCCCCCATCCCCTCAAGACAGAACAGTGCAGGGGATATAAGTTTGAGCAGCCAGCCCTGGCTTTTTGTGTGGGCGCTGGGACAGGGACTGAGTTCCTCAGGCTTGCATAGCTAGTGTTCTAACTCACGGAGCCATCTCTCACCGCCACCTGGATTTTAAAAGTCATCTCCTAAGCATCAAGTACAAGCTAAGAATGTGAGGTACGGGATATATTAGGCATCCAGATGTTTCAGATGTGCAAAGTCATTTGAAAACTTTGAGAAGACCGCAAGATCGTGGCAATCAAACAGAAATAGTTGGAGACCGGAATGGGAGATGGGTTCCGCCTCTTCCCATGTCATACACTTGCCTTCTAAATCAACACTGTGTCAGAGGAATTTGATCTAAAAGAAAAAAAGTTACCCCAGGGGAAAAATAAACTCCTAAGAAGGGAAATGCAGGACTTTCATTATTAAGATTGATGCGTCAATGTAAATGGATCTAGAAAGGGGGTCTCAGAATTTCAAGAAGACAAGATTAAAACTTGTTAAACGCTGAGATCTTTGATGTTGTCAAGGTGACATCTGGAAATAAGATCAGAGAAGTTCATCTCCACACAGACAGATGTCATGGCAAACATAAATCTTTAAAATGGGAGGTAGGGAGATGACTCAGTTGGTAAAGTGCTTGTCATGCAAGCACAAGGGCATGAATTCCACCCACAGAACCCACATAAGACAATCCGGGAATGATGGCCTGTATTTGTAATCCCAACACTGGGAAGGCAGACACTGAAGGATGCCTGGGGCTCACTAGCCAGCCAGCCTGTGCGAACTTAGCCAGCTTCAGGCTAGTAAGAGACTCCATGTCAAAAACATGGTGGGTGGTACCTACAGAACAATACCTGAAGTTGACCTCTGGCCCCCACATGCACATGCACTTGCACATATAGATACATAAATGTGCACACACACACATACACACAAACACACCTCACACATGCAGTCATGACTGATGTAAACCTTCTTTAGGAGACCCAGGGACCACTGCCTTGTGGACTCTGAGGACATAGACACTCCATCATTGATGCTTAGTGGCTTTCCCCTAACCTCACTGTGCTCTCATGTGCCCTTCTCTGTGAGTTTTAGGGAACAGGGGCTCATCCAAATTCAACCACAGCTACGGCACTTGAATACAGTTCAGGAAATATTCTCTTAGCATCTTCCCTCACAAAACTGGACTCCAGGATATTCTAGATGTTCCTAAATCTAAGAGTCTAAGCACAGGCTTAGACTAACACTTGGTCTTACGTGAGCTATAATTTTTCAATAGCTTCCCTGGGCCTCTCAGAGGAATGAGAAAGAGCCATCCAGTCCTACTTTTCAATAACATTTAAAATTTTAGAATCATCCCCCTTTAAAACATATCTTATTTGATTTAAATATACAAAATACTGAATTTTATTATAGATGCCAAACTTCAATATATATATATATATNATATATATATATCACTCTATCAAACTGAAATTTCTATTATGATCTCTAAGTAAAATTATGCCTTTGAATAAGAATATGCCTGTCAGGGCTAGGAAGTGGCTCTGTCAGTACAGTGCTTACTGAGCACACATGAGGCTCTGAGCTCAGATCCCCAGCAACCATGGAAAGAACCAGGTACAGGGGTACACATTGGTAACCCTAGAGCTGGGTGTACAGAGGCAGAAGGATTGCTGGAGCATGCTTACCAGTTGGTCTTTCCAATCAGTGAGTTCCAGGTTCACTGAGAGATACTGTCTCGAAAGCACAGGATGAGAAATGACTGGAGAAGGCACCTAATATCAACCTCTGGCCTTCACATGTCCATACATGGGCAAGCACATCTGTACAAACAGGCCCACACATGCACGCAACTCACACATGCACATGCATGCACACACAAAGTTATCTGTAAGAACTGAAAGAATCCATAATGATTTTACTTTAGTTACTAAAATGAAATGGTTCAATTGCAGCCCAGCTTTCCCCACTAGTCACTAGTTCCACATTGCTGCGCATGACAGAAGGCCCCCCAAACTAAGAGAGCCTGGGCTCTGAGTCAGTCCTGTGGTGATTACAGTAATCACGTCACCAGTGATGACAGTTGGCTGTCTACAGGAATACCCAGCTGCCCACTGCTTCAGGAATGAGTAAGGGAATGGGAACACGATGAGTGAATGCCATCTTCTCTAAAGTGTGGCACTGTGGTGACAGTCCTGTGCGTGTAGGTCCCACACAAGATGAACGTGGCAAAAGTGGAAACATGGAGTTCAGTATTTTAGGGTTTTTTGTTGTTGTTGTTGTTATCTCTAAAAACATTTACGATGGGCTGGGCCATCAAGATGGTTCAGTTGAGAAAGTGTTTGCAAAGCAAGCAGGACTAGGCTCTCCAGAATCCATGTGAAAACCAGGCAGAAATGGCAGCTGCCTGGAAGGAGCCAGGGATCGCTCAGCAAATGCTAACAAGACAAGTTAGAACTGATGAGCTCTGGTTTCAGAGAGGCACCTAGCCTTAGTCAATAAAGTGGAGAGTAATTGAGGAAGAGATCCCATGTCAACCTCAGGCCTTTAGACACACACATGCATGTACACACATTAACATGTGCTTGTACACATGCACAAACACACACACATATACACACACAGCATATACCACACTCAAGAAAAAAGTCATTTTTAAGTATGAGGAATAAAGACTTACTGGTCAGTAAGCAGATCGGAAAGAGAGCTATTCAGAACCAATGCGCAGTCTCGTGATCTTGGACTGGACTCCGTCTGAGTAAGAACCCAACAACTATTTTCTTCCGTTCCAAAACTAACAAGGAAATTAGCCCACATGTATTTAACCACCCAATATGGTATCATTCTTAGCTACACTCTTTGCCATTAGACAGAGCCCTAAATCATTCACTTAGTGTGTAGATCACAGAGAAGGCTGAAATACACTCATTAATGAATCACTGTATCGTCTGAGGTCTGCTTAGAGCTACCTGATTCCAGAATTAATGATGGAATAAATCTTAAAAGGGAGACCACATAATTTAATTCTATGCATATTGCCAATTTGAGCAATATATTCTAATGCTGACTTTGCCATAAATATCTTATTACTACTAAGTACCTGGGGGCTAAAACATATCCTACCAATATACTTCACATTACAAACTTAAATGGAATTAAATTTTAATTTGCACTTTTAAGGATAGAATAATTGTAGCTCATTTATAAGAATGACACTTAACAATGCACAGAGATGTCTGTAACACAAGCCAGGAACAAAAGTCATTTAACTTTAACTAGAATTGTCATGAACAAACTACACACTATTCGTACATAAAATACTTTTCTTTAAGCAACTGAAACGGTGCCAAAGAGAAGCTGGTAACAGTAAGAGATCTGTAATCTTGAGAAAACTTGACTTTTTTATTGTTGGAGAGAAAAATACTCTCTTGAAGATATGTTTATTCTCAGAAAAATCTTTCACAAAAAAATGTTAAAAGTAAAGGTCACAATGAAATATTCTTAAATAAATGAAAACATAGAATGTCGAGTATTTATACTACAGCAAGGTATTGTTTGTAATTTTTAGTGGAAAAACAAAGCCATTTCTTCAGATGTAATAAAAACAGGCTGTATTAAAAGTTGCTTTGTAATGTTTTTAATTTTTTAATTGCATATTTTACTTTCTCTGGTTGTGTTGCATTTCTGTGTGTGCACATGTACACGTACATACATCTGTACATGTGTACAGTTGTACATATACATGTGAGTAGGTCATGTGGCAGGCAAAGGCTGACATGGGCATCTTTATTATTCTCCTCATCTTCTGAGACAGAGCTTATCATCCAACCTGAAGTCCTGATGAGCGATAGTGTTGACCAATGAGCTCTGGACCTCCCTGTCACTTCCTCTTGGGTTACAAATGTGGACAACCAAAAGCACATGTTATGTGGGTGGTGGGGGATACAAACTCAGACCCACATGCTTGTTCTGACTTCTCTAAAGCAGATTCCAGACAGCTAGTCATCTCATCCACAAAGCAGTGCAGTATGATTCTAAACTGTGTGCCGGGCATCTCGACAGCATCTGACTCTGCCATCTACTTTCTTCCTCATCTCTGAGTCATATTTCCCTTTGCTTGTTGTGATTGTGTTATTGCTGTTGCAGTTGTGAATAAATATTCTTCTTCTGGAAGAATATATGGTTCACCTCCTACCAAAAAAAATAGTTTTGCAATCAATCTTGAGCCCTGCACTGGAGTTGATTTTTTTTTTAAAGAAACATTTGGGTTTTGCCCTCCACCCTTCCAAATTTTTAATTAATTTATTTTCTCAAGTTGGCCCTCAGAGGCATATATTCTGGCTGGGTTCTTAGTGTGTCTAACTAACATCAGCTATTTTCATTCTGAGACAGCAGCCCTTGGGAACTTCACCTTGAGTGGCATCTGGATTTGATCTCAGTCCCGTCACATCCTGGAGTAGTCAGAGTAGAAACATAGCAGACTGGTAGAAGGCTTTCCGTGCCTTGGTGCCCATCTGTCTCTTTCATCGTTCCTATGTAATCTCCACCCTTTTGGAGGCTCCTTTATTTCAGACATCATTTTAGAGGACAATCATGAAAATTGTTTAAGAGAGATCATCAAAACCATGAGTATTATAATCACCAATAAGCGTTTCTCCTCCACATTTTGGGTGTTTTATGACTATTGGTTCAAAGTCCCCTCCCTGCACTCCTTAGAATCAACAAGATTTGCCCACGCATGCTCGCTCATTCCACGCTCCTCTCTCGAACTTCTGTGCTACTTCCCGCTCTCTGCTCGCCTGTGTTTCTCATGTCTCTCTGTGTGCTCCATCTCCACTACTTCCTCCCACTTCTCTAGCCCTGGCCATTCGTGTCCAGTCTGATTTTCTCTCAGTTCTAGACTCTTCCGGGTACCTCTCTCTTACACACAATAAAATTCTCCCCCACAATGGAGCACTGGTCATGATGGCAGTTTCTTTAATTCACCCTCTCACAAATATATATGGTCGCATGTAGTCCTGGCTAGCACTGAACTAGGTAACCAAGGATGGTGTTGAACCTCTAATTTTCCTGTCTCCCCCTACCGAGTGCCACCATATCCAGCTTGTATGTGGCTGGGGATTGAACAGAGGAGCTTTATTCATACCAGACTAGCCTTCCAACAAGGAGCCCCAGCCCCAGTCCTCAGAACTCTTCCTTCACCAGCAGAGGGGATCAATGGCTATCTTAACCCTGCGGATCTATGATGAGACATGAATAGTGTTCTTGGAACACCATTACCAGTTGGAAATAGGAGGGAGAAGAAACCTATGCAGTGATTTCCAACCCTTTGCTGCTATCCTCCAAAGACCCTTTCCTGCTGCTGGCCCTCTCTTATTGGCTCCACTTCGGAGCAGTCCACTGCCAATGCTGACGTCACCAAATATCTGTCTTGGACCTCCATCTGCATTTTATGTGATCTCCAGGAACGATAACTCGCTAACATCAACAGTGAGCCACAGTCCTGCAGCTTTTATTGCTCCCCCGCTTGGCTTAATGTTCCTGACTTGGTACCATATATTATTAATCTTCACTGGGTACAATAAAAGAAAATGAAGTGTTTATTTTGTTTAGGTTTCCACCACTTTACCTTCAGCCCTTTTCCATTTCATTTGCACGTAAATGAGCAATTGCTCCATTTTTTAGATGCAAATCAGGTTTTAACTTTGCTAATCATATAGTTTCCTTTCTGGGAGTTTTCCAGGCTGGTTCCATTGTTACTCTGGAGGAATGTAGATTACAGCAAATGAAGGAATAGCCATGCGCTTCATGCTCATCCTTTTGTGATTCACTAATTGTTGTTTTTAGTGGAGAAATTAACTTTGGAAATCCAGTGGCCCTCCAAACATTTCTTTGCAATTCCAGGTGTGCCTTGGCCCAATTCCAAGCTGAAGTCCAAGGTCTCGTTCCAGATAATTTTCTAATTAGTAGTTGGGAACAACTGCCAAGGAATGTGTCACCAAAGGCATGAGAGAACCAGATCAAATAAAGTGCACGGGACCATGTATCAGAGCCTCAGTTTGAAGCATGCGGCAATCCAAGGTCCACACCATGGGTTTATTCTAGGATTTCTACCCTTTCTGCCACCACCATGCTGATATCCTTTAAATGAAATGTTCTCTCTGTCTTGAAAAGACCAATTAATATTTCACATGGCAAGAACTTCTTTATTCCTGAGTGAGATATTTCTAACTTGATTTATAGGTTGGTGTTTAAATGTGTAAAAGCTTTTGTAAGGCAGGTTTTCAATCGATTAAGGACTCTAGTTTCCCCCCGAGTCTTTCTTTTTGCATCAGATATTACCTCTGAAAGCCTACTTCCTAAGATTTATAATCCAATCTCTGCTCATGTTACCCATAGATTGCAGCGTGAGCCCCACTGGACCAAGTTTGGGAATTTCAGACTTGTATTAACACGTGGGGTGACTTCGAATAGCACCTGTGAGCTTGTATTTCCCAGCTTCCCATCATGGGGCTCTGGATCACAGGAGACTTAGCCTGTCCACCTGGTCATATACATGAGAATGCTAGGGCTTCCACGAACAGATCCCTGTGAATAGAAAACCACGCAAGGTTCTATAAAAATCCCCACGATATGAACTAAAGGCAAATCCAAAGCAGATGGCACATCAAGATGTGGATTGCCTTTGCATAATGCCTTATCATCTGAAATATTCCTCCACACCCTGCTTCATCTTTACTGATGGGGGGGGCATGGAAGGGAAAGGAGACCCTCAACCAGAGACTAACTGAAGCCTCTCACCAGTTGAGAATCAAGAATTCCAGCACAATTAATAACATTTGCTCCGAGCCTTTGTCTAGTCCCAGCTGTAAACCTGCACTTTTGTTTTTATTTTATTCTGTTTTGTTTTATTTTATTTATCTTTTAGACTCTCCCAGAGGCCTCATTTACAGAAGATGACATGTTCTAAGTACCACCCTAGCGGTGATTGGTTTTATCAGAGTAGTAACCTCATCCAAGGACTTTCCAGAGTCAAACTCAAATCTCAGAAAGAGAAAACAGAAGGAAAATGTATTTCCTAGCAACTCTTTGAAATGTAACTTGAGAGACACCAAAACGGTATGTGTGGCTAATGCTGGGAACTTGAGACTGTCCCTGGAGGGGCCTTACCCAAAGTGAGGTATGCCTCCCCTTCCCCAGCTATCTTTCTCTTAATGCCTGTGCTTAAAGTCTATGTTAAAACTTGGTTTTCAGACACGTCTGATACTTTTTCCAAACCATGTTACAACACGTCTTTAAATGACTCTCGCTGTGACACCCACGCCATGCTCTCCATGTGCTTTCTTCTTTCCCTGAGCTTTCTTTCAGTGTGTAATAAACCCCAACCCGGCTTAATTTTGGACCATCCTGAAATTCTCTTCTGTGTCAGAGTCAAGGATCCTGTTTTTCTGAATTGAGACCCCTAAAAACTTAAGCTCAGACTACTGAGGAAAGCAGTGTTGCACTGTGACCCTGCCCCTGTCACCATCCTTTCCGCCTCTCTGACACGTTGATAAACTTTATATGGAAGCAATTATTTTAATTAAACTAGTCCCATAAATATCCTCGGCACACAAAAGCTCGAAGGTAGAAATTAGTGCTCTGTCTCTCCATGTCTCTGCTTCTCTCTCCCTCCCCTCCTTCTCTCTCTGAGAGAGAGACAGAGAGAGAGAGCACGCTGTTCATGTGCCCTGCTCTCTTACTTTTCACCTTATTTCTTCTAGACAGGGTGTCTTCCTGGAGCTATGCGGACAAGCAGCAAGCCCAAATGTCCTCTTACCTTTGCCCACCCAACACTGGGTTACAAGCCTTATGATCCTACCTGGGATCTGATTTACCTCCGCAAGCCCTCTTACCCACCTAGCCATTGCCCCAGCCCCAGCCTTACATTTCCTTTATTCTTATTTTCTAATGGTGTACATCTGAAATTATCTGTTAAAGGGTGAAAAACACCAGACACCGGATGAAGGACAGAATGAAAGCAGAGTCTCCCTTGGATCACAAGTACAGCGTTTGCTTCCACATATCACAACTTGTTTGGAATGGACTTCCTTGGTGACACTTAAGATAAATGTGTGCATGCAAATACCAGGAACTGAGGTCAGCACCCAGAGTCCAAGGTTGCAGCCTGGATGAGGCAGCATGTGTCTGTCACCTTGGCACCAAGTGAGGAAAGGAGAGGGTTCCCTAAAGCTCTTGATGAAGTGGTCCAGTGCTCAAGCAGAACTGATGATTGAGATTCAGTGAGAGACTCTGTCTCAAAAATAAAATGGACAGGGAACGGAGGAAGACAGCTGACATTGAACTCTGGCCTCCATATACAGAGGCATACACACACACACACACACACACACATGAACCTACACACACAGCACACACATATACACACATGCACATGAACCTGCATACATATGACACACACATACACACACCACACACACATACATATACCACACAGAGACACACAAATATACACACCACACATAAACACAAAGAGAAAAAGAAAGAGAGAGATTACAAGATCGCTTTCCTGCTATGAGACTTCGAACTTCAGGCCTGCTTTCCCCGATTATCTCGACCAGGTACATTATCTTGGCCTGTCTTTCAGAGTGGAAACGGCAGAGTGACTCAGGCCAGTGAGTAATGGCAGCCATATTTCCTCATCATAACTCAGGAAGTCTTGCGCATGCGCACCATTAGCCAGCCACAGCATTTGGAAACGAGAAGACTTACATACAACCCCAAACCACTGAATTCACCCTTTTAAATATTAAAAAATAAAACACTACCATAGAATCACAAAGTGGCTCAACAAAAGAAATAATTTATTATGACTGACAGAGACAAAGTCAAACCTGAAATTTTCTCTTTACTCCTGAAACGCCTCAGCCTTTCTGACTGGAGATTTAAAAATATTCAAAACCAAAAGTATTTAGATGAATTTAACCGGACAGTATCCTGACTCCCGAAGGGTCTTTCCTAAGAGAGGAAGGTCCTGTAATGACATCACACTCCCTGTCTCAGTAAAGCTGCTACAGAGCAGAATGCAAAGTCATGTCCCTTTCATCTTTCACTGCGTATTAAAGCCTGGAGAAAGCAACACACTTTGGGGTAATTGCGATTTTTATCAACTATACACTATAACTTTGTGACCTATAAGGCTCTCCATGAGCTCAGGTTCATCAATTCTGATTCTCACCTTAGAGGGACCCATACCAGGGTAATAAAAGATAAGGGCTCTACCACCAGGTTCTCTGGGCATCAGCCTATACCAATTGTAGCTAAGGCATCAAGCCACATCACATGCTAACCTCCTTGGGATTCACTTTGCCAGAGACACTGACCCTCAGTGTTTCTAACTTGTTCCTAACACATTCTTCCTTCAAGAGCCCTTTTCAATTAGCAGAAAAGGATGAGACAAAAGGGAATCTGCAGGTGAAATCATATTTTTAAATGTTTAAACAAAGACATCTATCTTTAGCCCACCTTACCACCTCACCAGCCTGGATGTGATGCTTCTACGGAACACGATGAAACATCATGGGATCATAACTTTCTTAAGAAAATGCATCCAGCTTCCCACACCCTCTTCTGCTAATCAGCCTTCACTCTTACTGATTTCTTCTTATGGTTTCACTTCTGTGTTGTTTGCGAATTTCCTACATGCATCTAATAAAAGCATCACTACATTTATCCAAGCACTTTTTAACCCCAGGATGCTCTTAATTGAGAAACTGAAGGGTCAGTTAAACCGTCTTTGTAATTATATGTTTCTTTCCCCAAAGCTGTTGAGGAACACAGAGCTAATTCTACTTTCTCAGGAGAGCACAACACAGGGCAGAGTGTAGTATCCCAGTGGCAGTGGCCAAGTTTCTTTGGGGCCACCTCTTCTTCCTACGTGTTCAAGGTGGACAGACTGAGTGTCACCTCACGGAGTTCACCGCCCTCCCAAAAAAACCTTGACTGACTTATTTCTAGCTTGCACACCTGTTCTTGCGGTCCCAGGACCTTACACATCTTCCGCCTTGTTCCTGGGTTGTGTCTGACACTTGGATAATGGAGCCTTTGCTGAGCACTCGCTTACTACTCTCTGGCACATGGAACAAGAGAACAACAGTCTCCTTCATGATGACTCCACTGACACAGGAAGGAACCTGTGTGCTCAGGGAGTTTCCCCACTCGTACCAATAGCTGCCTTTGCAATATGGTAGGAATTCTTTATTCCTGTGCTTCAACTGTTTCCCTGCATGTTTTCACCACTTGACAATTAATTCCTTCAAGGCAATGAATGACCTCTGCTTTCTTCAAAGCATCTCTCCATAGACATAGTGTAACCCTGGGTTCCTAGTCAGTGATCCCAGCCTCTAGCACTGGAACTTGGCCCTTCTAGCAACTTCTTCAAATCCTCATTTCTTACCATCACGAGGGATAATCACACCACCTTCCCTGCCACCACCCTGGTAATGATAAGATGAACTGGAATCTTCCAGGACAGTTTGTAAATTGTTCCTTCTCACTTGATGTCACAGCAACTACACTGAATGAATACTGCTGATTGATAAACTAGCAAAGGTTTCTGATAAGCCTGGTAGGATGGTGGCTTTACCCTTTGCCATGGATGACACATTTTATTGAACATCCCAGGGCTGAAGATGTTCTCTCTGTGGTACACACTTGCTTAGCATGCATGAGAAGAGGACTAAGTCCCCAGCACAGAAAACAATTAATTAAATAGATGAAAAGGATCGTTTCTTGGGAGGCTGAGGTTCTATCTCTGTGGTAGAGCACTTGCCTAGACTGTTGTCAGACATTTTGTCTTTGACAAGTACCATTTAGAACAGCTTAAAAGAAAGAGATGTGTTTTGGCCCACATCTTTGGTGGTCTTAGAACATAGCTGGGCACCATTTCTATGCTGGAGCACGCAAGAGCATCCTTGTGGGACAGCATAGAGAAGCAAAGCTGCTCAGATCATGGTAACCCAGAAATGAAGAACAAATAAGGACCTGGGACAAGAGACAACTCTGAATTCCACTCCACTGCTCAGAGCCCTATTTCTCCCAACTAGATGCCAGTTTCTAACATTTCCAGATTTTTCTCAAAAGAGTAGCCCTAACTAGGGTCCAAGCCCTTAATACAGGAGCCTTCTAGGACACATTTAATATTCAAACTATCATACCCAAAATGCAGGAACCCTAGGATAAGTAACAGCACTCAAAATAATTTCATTTCTTGTATATATGCCAGATACGTGAATTTAACCCCTAGTACCACAGAGCAGACAGACAGATGAAAATTAATAAATACACAAGGAGTTACAAAAAAGAAAGGAAGGAAGGAAGGAAGGAAGGAAGGAAGGAAGGAAGGAAGGNNNAAGGAAGGAAGGAAGGAAGGAAGGAAGGAAGGAAGGAAGGAAGGAAGAGCCAGACACAAGATTTCAACAAAGCAAGCCAGAGATTGAAAAGGTCACATATTAGGCAGGAAGCTTGCACCACATCCAGATGACAATAGTACTGAGAAGGTTGGGTCAAATATGTGAGAAGAAATTGAAATCTATATTTTATTTGTACTTCTTTGTGGGTGGGATGTGCATGTCATGGCACACATGTGGAGGTCAGAAGACAACTTGAGGAGTTGACTATTCCCTCCCATCATATAGTCCCAGCAAGTGAACTTAGGTTGTCAATCATTGAGGCAAATGCCTTTACTTGTTGAACCATCTTGCAATCCCTCGAATCCATATTTTAACAATAGAATATCTAAATTATGAAAAAAGACATCTAATTCTTTTGAGAATAAAGTGAATAAATGGATAATTTATATATATATATATATATATATGTATATATCGTCAAATACATAATTAATGGTTCAAGAAACCTCTAATGCGTGTTTAAGATTTTTAAGTGGGGCCTATATTATCGAACTATGGAAATAGTCCCTAAATGTCATCTTTAAAGTTATATTATCTACTGGATCATAGGAGAAAAATTCTATACACACACATACACACAGAGGCACACATGATGGGTATGGCTATTGCTTTGGATGGCAGGAAACTAAAACATCTGGCAGTATTACCAAATGTGTCCTGAAGAGTCAACAATGTAGATGAATCTTACAGTCAACTGGAAGAAATTTTTAATTTTTGGTACTCTTGCCAATGCCCACCTGCTATGATAAAGTGCCCAAATCCAGTACCACCCCGGTAACTGCCTGGGCATCTTTGAAATTTGCTGAGACCCCTATTTACCACCTTTCTAAGACCATTAACTTTTTTTCTTTATCTTTAAGAGCTACAGGGACAGCATAGCTAGACACAGTACCGCACACCATAGGAGTTCTTGGAGGAGTGACGTCCAGGTGAGACGCTAAAGAGAGGGATAACCCTTTTATCCACTCATCATGCAGCCTCCTACACCACTGATTATCACCTTCATTCCCACCTCTCTATCACGATTCATTGATCCCTCTATCTAGCTGGATGCTGGATGCCTACCACAGTCTTTCTCTTTCTCATTCTTGTTTTCTCCTCTCTCTTCCACCTTTCTTTCCCCAGCCTTCCCCTTACAACAGAACCTTGTGTGGCCTGGGCTAATCTCGGACTTATTATGTAACCTATGATGATCTTTTGATCCTCCCGCCTCCCTCTCCAACTGTTGGGATTATAGCCTTGAACCACTATGCACGCACAGCTTTCTCTTCTCTCTCTTTCCATCTCTATATTTCTATAATTACCTATGTATGAAGTGGCTCCACAATACATGTGTATCCCTAAAAGTGACTATTTTTTCTAAATTCCACATGCCAAGTTCACCCAGAAAAATCAATACAATTCTCGTACAACTGGTCCTGGTTAATTCTAAATCTGTTATCTTTTTCTGTCATGATTTCACCGGATGTGGGAGTCTGGCTCTTTAGTTAATATCTCGGATAAGCAATGCTAAATAATTACTCAGACAAACTTAAGACTTGGCCCTCTACATGCTCTCTGTACAGGAGCAGGCCAAGTCGAGTTGACCAGAAGCCAAACAGATCATAAAAAACAGACGGAGAAACTTAAAGATGTTTCCCTCTCCCTCACAGTGAGTTTACAAAACAAAACAGGCTAAAAATAATTCAGGGTTTTATAAAAACTTAACAAGGTTTTGAAAACTTAGCTAATGCTTCATAGAAGAAATAGGATTTCTCTCTTGTGTGAGGGTGGAGTACAGAGGGAGGGGTGTGTGTGTGCATGCGTGCGTGCGTCCATCTGTAAGCAGGAGGAGACAGCCTCGGGTTTACTTCATCAAGCACCATTCACCTTATTCTTGAGATGTCATCTCTCACAGGTTTGAAACATGTCAAACTAGGGTGGCCGATCAGTGAGCTCCAGGGAGCCACACACCACCTCACACCAGCTCCCCAGCACTGAGTTAACAAGTACAGGCCAGCTTGCCCAACGGCTTCTGTACACGGATTCTGAGGAGCAAAGCCATGTCCTCATTCTTGTTAGACGAGCCATCTCCTCACTGTCTTTCTCTCTCAAACTCGAATCCTGAACCAAGTCCAGCAGTCTCAAAAGTCACAAGATGAGAGGACTGAGTGAGAGATTAAAAGCACATGCTGCACTGCAGAGGATTTGAGTTTGGGTCTCAGCTCCCACATCAGGCAGCTTACAGCAACCTGCAACTCCAGCTCCAAGAGATCTGACCTCAATAGGCACCTGGATTCACATGTTCATGCCTCCCAACACATAACTAATAAGTAATATAAATTTTTTATTTAAAAAAATATCGCATTAGCTCTTTGGAGAAATCCTGAGACTGTCTAGAACAGTCGCTTCCAGAGGGGGTGACAAGCAAAACTGTCTAGACGGCTGTTAGGGCAAAAGAGGACTCCGGGACACCACTCCAAACCTACCAAAGCAGAATCTCACCCTATGAGCAGTGGCTTCAGGAGGGAGTGATAAGCAAAACAGACGAGGTGGCTGTTAGTGAAAGAGGAATCCAGGATACCACTCCAGACCTACGAAAGCAATGACCCAGTTTCTCCAGTGACCTTGCAATCAGCTCAGTTTGAAAACCCAACGCTAGTGTTTGTATGATGTCTTATAATGCCTCAGCAGTGGTTACGGCTGACAATGGTTATGATTTTGTTCTATTAATTTCCTCTGGGTTTGTTTTTCAGAAGAAGAACATAGATAGGAAATGACCATGGCCATTATTTTGTCTGAATCCTCCATTTTCAATGATAATTTACTTTTTCTTTTTTGAGAAAGAAGCCCTGGCTAGCCTAGAACTGGATAAATGTGTACATGTAGACTAGAGCATATACATGAGCATGCCCTTGAACTTATGATCTCCCTGATTCTACCTCCTGAAGACTGAATGGCAGGCATGTGCCACTGTCTAGGTACAGTGCTAGGTATGGAACCCAGGATTTTAGTGTGCTAAGCAAGAACTATACCAACTGAGCTAAGTCTCCAGCCCTTGAAAAAGACCTTGTTAACTTTAAGTAGGTCTGCCGGGGCTCTGTGGATACTGTGGTTCTGGATGGCCTTCTATCAGAGCAACACTACCCACAAAGCATGCAGGCAGGCCTAGAGGAAGATGGGATGTTATTTCCATTCTGGCCAAATCACCAGAATTGAGTCAGAGAGCTGGAAAGGTCTAACCAACAACCATCTGGTCCAGTCCCTGTCTCCATGTGACCGTGATTGATTTCTAGAATTTCAAAGCCGAGAAAGTGCATTGTGGATTTTATATATCCCAGTGGTGAGTGTATTCCTCCTCCAGAGCATCACCAGGAGCTTCTCTCAAAACAACATGCCCTAATTCCCAACGAAGGGTAAGGATGTTAGGAAGCCTCATTGACTGGACATGGCCTAGAATCATCTGAAAGATCTGAAAGGAAAGCTTAGATGGAGGAATCTCATAAGTAAGATAAGCCTGTAGACATGTCTGTTGGGGACTGTCTTGCTTATAAATTGATGTAGGAGTGACACTTTGGGTGTCATATTCCCTGGGCAGATGGACCCTGGACTGTATAAGAAGCTAGCTAAGAATGAGCCTACTAGAAAGCAGCACTGCCCCCACCCCACCCCTGCCACGGCTTCTGCTTCCCGTTCCTGCCCCTACTTCCCACAGTGGTAGACTGACCTGCGAGTATGAGTCAAACAAATTCTTTCCTTCTAGAAAGTGCTTTTGGTCAGAGTGTTTTATCACTGTAAAAAAAAAAAACTAGAAAAAGGTTACAAGATTGATTTTTTTTTGCTTTTGTTTTATCTCCCCTCTCTGATTTATTCTCCAGAACAAAAAGGATACATTTAAGACAACATGAAAAGATGAATCCATCCTAATAGGAGAATGATGCTATAGCGAATGAAGCTGACAATGGCAGTGTTTGCTATCAGGTTACTCACTGATGTTCTTGGGCCACAGCTTCCTGTTCTTCAAACTGAAGAAGCCAACCCATTTACAGCTTGGTATATATGGATTTCATCTTTCATCCAGTTCCTCAGCAAGAGAGATTAAAATTTGTTCTCTGGGCTACCAAGGCCCCATTCCTCTGAAAGGTTCTACAGGCAGTTAATGGTTGCTGAGGGAGTGGGTGAGGGAGAAGAATTTTCTTCAGTGGTTTATCTGCTGTTAAGTTGCCCATGCTCCTGTAACCAATCCTGATGAAACTCATGGGTTCATCAAAAAACAAGAAACAAACCACAGAAATAACAGGAAATTAGAAGTGGCACTAGCTGGGGGAGAAAGGCCCTCAGCGGGGTAGAGGAAGACAAGGGAGAGCCATAGAGAAGATACCATCAAAATATATACTATACATGCAAGAAAGGGCCATGGTGAAGCCAACTGCTGTGTGTAACTAATGCATGATGATAAAGTTTAAAAGGAACTTATGAAGCTGAGTATATGGTTTAGCATTAAAGTTCTTGTCATGTAAGCAAGAGGACTGAACTTCAGATCTGAGGAACCCACATACACGCCAAGGAAGTGTGATGTCCCCCCTGTAACTCCAGCTTCAGAATGCTGAGGCAGAGGATTCCCAGAGCAGGTAGGCCAGAGAGACTAGATATTTGATGAGCTCTGGGTTCTACTGAGACACACTGCCTCAATGGATAAACTGGAGAATGATCACAGATGATTCCCAACATAGAGAAAACATATGATGAACATACAATAGACATCACCATGTGATTCCTCTGGAAGCTTCCTGTGGGACGAAGATGTTGAGATGTGTGTGAACCTTCCACTTAGGCTGTGCTCCTTCCTCTCTCAGAAGGCACATCTGGCACTCCACTCACTCATGCGTGAACAGGCTGATGGCTCCTGTGTCCCATGGAATTCTCCAAATGGACTGATTCACGCATTGGCGTGAAGCTGACCTGTCTCTGTAGATCTATGCACCTCTGAGGCGACATGTTAATGAGGAAATGTGGAGGTTTGCTTGCAAAGGTGGATAAGAATCTTCCAAGAAAACCAAGAGGGGTTCCACACTTCAGAGTCTAGGAAAACGCCAATGTCAGTGCTCTGCCTCAGTTAGAAATGGGTGGCAAGGTCAAAGTCACAAAAATTAAGAAAAGAAAAAACCTGCAAAGGGGATGGAGAAATGGCTCAGTCAGGAAAGCACTTGTGAAGCAAGAGGACGGACGTTTACTCCCCCAAATCCACGCTTTATATAGAGTCCAGCATAGTGGACATGCTTGCAATGCCAGTGCTGGGGAGATGGAGGCAGGCAGATCTTTGAGACTGACTGGCTAAATGCCCAGCCAGCCCAGTCAAATCAATGAGTTCCAGGTAATAGTGAGAGAGCCTGTCTCAAAATACAAGGTGAAAGGTAAAGTTCTGAGAAGAACACCCAAGGTTGACCTCTGAGCTCTATATACACACACACACACACACACACACACACAAAGTATGCATGCATGCACAAGCACATGTACGTGCACACACACATTTTATGGATACAAAACTAGCTAATAACTTAACCATTCCCCACACACTCAGTGATTACAATTATAGAGAGATAGTCTGTATCCCGTTTGCCAAATAGCTAAATAGCTTGTATGTGTGTGGGGGGGTTTCACACCAGCATACTTCACTAGCAAGCTATGACTTCACACTGGGTCAGCACCTCTAACTGTTCAGGATGAGGGCCAGTGAGATGACTCAACAGGTAGAGGCGCTTACTGCCAAACATGATGAGCTGAGTTTAATCTCTAGAACCGACATAGGGAAGGAAAAACTGACTTGTGCAAATCGTCGACTGACCTCCACACAAGTGCTGTGACATGTGTGGGTGCAAGCATGCACACTCACTCACACATACACAAACACACACAAGAAAGAGACAGACACAGACATAGACAGAGAAAGTGAGACATAGACTGGGTTTCTAGGATGACCTTAGATCATTTGTCATACATTAAAAACCCTGTAACTCTGAGGCAGGTGGGATCAAGGATGATGATATCATGTGTCTATCACAGGCTAAGGGAGCTGAATGAATCCCTCTCTATCATGTAGGTAAATGTGTGCTCATACACTCATGTGCATCCTGCAGGTTTGTTTCTTTACTAAAATGGCTGATAACATAAGCACTATAGGGAAGAAGTCCACAATGAATAGAACGTATAGAAGAAACGAACCACGGTGAGTCTCTATTGTCTGAAAGTCTCCAGGTCTTTTCCAGAGAATACACCACCAATGACATTAAATGCTGAACATGGTTAGTGTCTATTGTCTGAAAGTCACCAGGCCTTTTCCAGAGAAATACATTGCTGACGGCACTGAATGCTGAAATACAAAGGCGCATCCCATACCTGTTCTACATGTGTGTTTTTAAAGAAAAGAAAATGTTAGGCAAGACATTTCAACCCTTTGTTAAATTGCATTTGAAACCCTTTGTTAAATTGCATTTGAATCTGTTATTATTATTCTTCCAATCAACAATATTGCTGTCATCATTTTTATTTCTTTGGGAGGAAACCTCAAAACAATGCTATACTGCAGCAGAGGTGGTGAACATCCATTCCATCACCTGAGATACACCCTTGACACCCTCCCAGGAGTCTTTGCAACTTAAAGTAAAAAAAGGCCCTCAATACACAGTGTGACTCACATTTAGAAGAGGCAAAATGGTCAAGGTTAGAGACATAAACAAAACTTGCATGGCAGCTCAGTCAGCAAAATGTTTGTCAGGCAAGCAGGACAATCTGAGTTTAATCCCCAGAACCCATGTAAAATGCCAAGCTTGATGGTAAGCACCTGAAACCCCAGCCCTGGCGAAGCTGAGAGGAGGATGCCTGGGGCTCCCTGCCTGCCAGCATTGCCTAGCAACAAGTTCCAAGTCATGGAGAGACCATATGGCAAAAACAAGCCAGTTAAGGACTGAGAGAAATATTGACCTCTTTACTTACATGCACACACACATGCATCAGCATCTGCACAGAGACACAATAATATGACTGATAGAGCTGGATTTTGTCAGATGATCTGTGCTTACTGGATGATCAAAGATGCCGATTCCATGACAGGATGAGGAGTGAAATTTTTACAATGTCATTTCCCCTTAGCAGTTATGAAAAGGGCAAGATGCTGATGTAATATAATAGGCTCGGGCATCATGAGAAGTCCGTTACTGTTTTTGTTCCCATAAAAACAATTACTCATCCATTCATAAGAATCACTGATGGACACCAGTTCATTCAATGGGTCACCGTGTTTCCGGCAATTCAGTCTTCCCACCCTTCTTTTTCACAAGGGCTGTCATTGGTTGGGACCCTCTGGGATAGCCAAGCCCTTGAAGAAACCATGACTACAACTTGAGTAAATTATGCCTCGGAAAACACAGCCAGTGTGGAGGAGTAAAGTGCAAGCAGCCCAGCCCTGCATCTTTGAAAGCATGCTTTAAAAATAGCCATGGGGGCACTTTCCTGTTTGTGGAGCTCAGTTGCAGCTGTTCATACTCTACATTGCTTTCATAACCCTGTCTGGCCACAAAGAAAATAGGCACCACCACTAGTTCTTGAAATGAACACTATTCAACACTCATGTACCTTCAGAAATAGCACAGGAAGCGTCAGAGACACAATGAAAGGGAAGGTGGGGGAACCTCAGGAGGACCTGAGAGAGAAGAGGGGGCATTTTTAAACAATGAGAAATATGAAATAATAAAGAAGGGCAGGAAAGAAAGGGTAGGGTTTGAAAAGGGTGTCACTGGGAATGGGTGGAAAAGGATCAGTCTTAAAGATCAAGAGTTCTCAAGGACCCCACCAGGCTTCAAGGGACAGTTCCAATGCAGTGGTCACACAGACGGCACTGGTTACATGACCTGAGTCTTAAGACAAAACCAAATATATGGATCTGGGAAAGGGACAGGGTGGGAGCTTCTAGGGAATGGAGGGACACAGGAGAGTGGGGCTGGAGAGTAATCAGGGGTTGCATACCTGAATGAACCTGTCAAAGAACAGATTTAACTAGCTAAAAATAGAATTAAAAGTCAAGGTGTTTCATCAGCTCTGATGTGTCTCAGCTACGTTTACTTGAGCACCCTTCTTAATCCTGCCAACATCCACCAGAAGGGCATGGAGCACATAAGCCAGCCAGTCTCTAAAATTCTGTTCTAACAATGTTCTGTTGTATGAGCATGTAGAGAACACAGGCTGCCAGGCAGTGGGGAGTTGGGAGCACCACTGATTTACTGTACAGATATCTAGACCCATGCTCCTGGAGAAAGGAATGAAATAAAATTGAGGCTAACCCTATGAAAGCACACTTCATGGACCACTCTTAACACACTTCAGGAGGACTGACTTCAAGACTATGGTGACAGGAGTATCTTACCTCTAAGACTACAATAGACGCTGCCAGGAAGTTATATGGTCCAATTTTCAGGGACCAGAGGCAGGTTGGTAAAGCGTCCAGTTACTGAAGTCAGACACACTGTACTCTTAACTCTGCTAAGTACTAGGTCTGTAAGATTCAGTGATTGTTTTTAATCTTCCTCTGTAGCAATTATTCATTTCTGGAAGTAAAGAGAAAATGGAATTATGGGTATCAAATGTTGTTACCCAAACATATGACCAAAGTAAGTACTCAATATATATTATCTATTATTATTTTTTAATTTTATTTTCATGAAGTATTTTACCTATAAAACTTGGAGAAATGTGTTTTGTGTTTTTCTCAGATCCTTTAAAATCATGAATCACCTTATCTTTTTTTATGAAAAAAAGACAACCTCCTTCCAACCCTTCTAGTAGGAACTGGCCAAGTAGCCACTGATCAGTCATTGACTAGACAGTGAGGATGGTCTTCAGCTCTTGGGACCTTGAACAGCTTAAGTGCATGATAGAGTGCGGGCATGGTACCAGCCACTGAGAAAAGTTGTCCTGGCCATCAACACAATGAAGGAAAGAAGTGGAGGGGGCTCTAGGGAACTGGAGGGTACAGACACTCCGTTTTCTGATAATTGCCACCAAGTCCAGTTCTGTACTCTGATTAGCCTCAGATCCTATCCTGGACTAATGAGAGATGTGTTCTATACACCCTCAGTGCATGCTTGGGAACTCTGGCCACATGGCGCCAAAACTCTATTACTGATGGAATCACGAAGCTCTTGGCTGTCAGGGATTATAAATTACTCTAGGGTCAAATGCTGTACAAGCTTACAGGTTTTCCATGAAGATTTGCCAAAGGTTCATCTTTTGCACCGCCGCCATACTCGGAGAAATGGGGCCACAGTAAATAGGAAGATTACAAGATTCTGACTTTAATGGAATTCTGTTTTAGTGAAATGCATGGACAAATAAATACAAGGTAAATAAACTATTCATAATAGAGAAGGCTCTTTATATGGGTGACTTTGTTCAGTTTCTCCTCAATGAGACACATTCTGACTTTAGGATAATTTTGCCTCATAGTTACACAGATTATGGTCCATCACCATGGGGAGAAAGCTCCATGTCTTAGGAAACAGGGAAAGGGATGTCTACTCTCTGGGCAACTTGTTCTCATCTACTGGTCCTTTTTTCAATCAATAGGACATTGCAAAAGGCAACTCCAGAGCTGACTAATTGGCTCTATAGTCTGAACCCTCAAATACCCCTGCATCTTATAATGCAGATTTATATACATCTTTAAAATGGAGATAACCAGAGCAGCATCAGTGAATTGCTATGTCCATTATTAGCCCAGTACTCAGGAGGGAGAGGCAGGAAGATGAGAATTTAAATGTCATCCTGGGCTACATAGAAAATTCAGACTGGGACACATGAAGCCCTGTCTCAAATAAAGAAACATTGAAATCACAAACTGTAGTGCCCAAGAATTTCTGAACTGTCCACATGATGATGAAAGGGTGAGAGAAAAGACACTGGGGTTTACTCAGAAGGGAAGCAAGCAAGGACACGGGGATAGGAGGCACCTTATGTATCATCACCAAGCATAAAGCAGGCTTTTTAATACCACTAGACAGAATGAGTCAGAGCCAGGCTAGCAGGCCCAGGAAAACAGGCCGACGAAGTTGACTACAAGATTGTCTAGAGACTGACCCTAAGGAAGTGTCTGTTTATAGCTAGGTAGGTCCTCTGTGTGGCCTCAAGCTCCATTGCCTGCTCTGTATTGACAAATGCTGAATGCCAAAATCCTGATTTTAGTTCATAATCTGAATTTTACAGTTTCTCTTCAGAGCTGTAAGTTCTTCATGCAGATGTCTAATGTATATGTTTGTTTACTTTCTCAAACAAACCAGAGAAAGCTACAGAAAACGAAAGCAAACAGAGTTTGGTAATAAAAACCAAAGAATCTTGAGATACTGTCAAACTCATCTATGTTCATCTAAGATTTCTCAAGCACACTGCACCGTAGCCATCCCTTCATCCATTCAATAATTACCTGTTAGGCACTGAGAATGTGCCTAGTGCAGCTTCAGGTACCAGACAAATGGAAACATATGGAGCTTGTAAACAAGTGTGGGGGATAGAACATACACATATAAATAAGACTGCAATGTCATGTCTGGGGCAAAGTTGCTCTGAATGAAACTCATAAGAACAAGTGTCTTCTGGCGGGCTCTCTGGGAGGTGCAGATTGAGCAGAGGTCCCTGTAAAATATAGGCTTGAAGAGTTACAGGAATTATCTAAAGTAAACCAATATGGCAGCCCAATGGGCAAGGCTGAGGGGAAAGCAAAAGACAGTAGTTATATCCTTGGCATCTGTTCAGTCAGGAGGACTCCAGTCTATCACTTACCATCAAGAAGTCTACAATTTGCTTATATATGCTTATAAACATTAATGGAAGTTTAATGTGTCTCTTTGTAAATGTACTTACATTTATTTCCATGGATTGTTACTGCTCATTTCACAGGCAAGGGTGGTACAAATGCATGTGTGTATTCATGCACGTAGAGGCCAGAAGTCAATCCAGGGGAGCATTCCTTCAGGTGCCATCCTTTCAGACATAGTCTCTCCTTTGACCTGGAGTTCTGCAATTCAGCTAGGCCTGCTGGCCAGCAGGCTCCAGGGGACTACCTGCCTCTGCCTACCCAGTGTTGGGATTGCCAGCTTTTAACAAGTTCTTCCAGACCCAGTTTTTTTTCTTCCTTCCTTTCTTTACTTTTATGAGTGTCCTGAGGGTTGAACTCCGGTTCACTTGGATAGCAAACCCTCTGCCAACTGAGTGATCTCCCTAGGGCCAACTTTCCATTTCTTTTCTACAGGACTTTCCACAGGAGCTCTTGTCTTCCACGAGCTCTCTATCAGACCTCTCCAGCTAGGCCAGGCTGGAATCCTTGCTCCCTCCTCTGATCCGCTACCCCCAAGACAACTACTCCATCAGAGCAATGTTGGATATCTAGTCATGCATGTACAGGTTCATCTTGTTGCCAGAGGCTTCCATAAAAGAAACAAACAGGTTTGGGAGTGAGGATAACTGCTAATTCTAACCTCTCTGCTCAGGAGTTGTCAACTAAGTTTTCACATCCACTGTAAAATGTGGACAGTAGAAGGGGAAGCTACTGCCTCTGTGCTAGTAAAGGAAGATGGTATTTAGAACATCATGTAACAGAAGGTGCCGCTAGCAGATTCATAGGTTCTTGGAAAGGTGGGTTGTGCCAAGGATCTAGAAAGATTCAATCCAGTCACATTTCACACTGTGACACTGTGGTCCCCTTCACAGTCCCTTGTTAAGCTTTAAAATCAATTGGATTTGTAGCCATTAGAGACAGATTCCTTCTAAGCTGCATCACTTATTAGTTATGTGATCAAAGAGAAAAGTCATTCAACCCTCCCAATAGGAGTAATGATGTTAACCTCACAGGATGTTGGTTATGAGCTATAAGATAATACATAGAAAAAAGAAAGCATTTCTTGCTGTAAAAGTCATGTTTGGGGACTCTTAGCTCTTAGTGATGTAATACAAAATCAATTTATATGAATCCACAATATCTCTTAAAAGGAATTCACAGGATTGAAGACACAGTGTCACAAATAAAGTTACTTGCCACATAAGCATGAGGCCCTGAGTTTGGATCCCCAGGACTCAATTAAAAAGCTGTGCACAGTATCATTTATGGATAACCCCAATGCTGGGGTTCAGGGTAGGAACAGAGTCTTAGATCAGACAGGCTAGCTAAAATATACCAGTGAGTTCCAGATTCAGTGAGGGACCCTGTCTCAAAATAAAATATGATGAGAAAGATACCTAATGCCAACCTTTAGATTCCACATGCACATATACTTTCACATATGCATATACCCATGCAGACATGTACACATACTACACATGCACATACATATTTACATATGTATATACCCATGAAAATATGTATATATACTACACATGCACAAATAGTAACCAATCAATCAACAATAAAGGGATCCATAGATAAAGTGCTTTAAGTCTAGGGCTCACTAACAACTCCTTCTTGGACTGCATGAATAGGGAGTATCTGGAGTCACCTTCCTATAGATCACAACAGAAGTCACAGGAAGAGGTACAATGTCAAAGGACAGGTGACTCAGCTCATCCCTAGAAGTCAATGTGCATCCTTCCGAGGTGGACATCATTAATAAACTATTCTATGGTAAATCTGAAAAACTGCTTTGGATTTATTTTAGTTGAAGATCTACCTGAAGAAGTTATGGGGTGCTATAAACATCTCACTAAGTGGTAGTTCAAAGTTGGGCGTGGCTTGCAAAAGTCATGTACTATAATAGGCATATTCAGCGCTCAGCACTTCTTATGCAGCTCTAAATGATCCTCTGGCCCTACTGGAATTCAAGTTTGCCGATCTATTTCAGGTGTATCAGAGTCAGTCTGACAAGCAAAAGTCAAAGAATGAAGCAGGACTGAATGACAAGGCAATAGGATCATGGGGCAGAGGAAGCTGAACAGGACTCAGGGTTAAAATGTAACGATGCTGGAAAGGAATCATGACTGTGGTCACCAACTAAATCTCTCCATAGTACTTTAAGATGGTGACAATTAATATTGAGTGTCAACTTTACAGGATCTAGACTCTTCTTCGAGACAAGTTTCTTGAGCATGACAGGGAGTTTGTAGACTAGGTTTGTTCCAGAAACGTCTGTGAGATTCTCTAGATTAGATTACTTGAGGCAAAGAGACTAAACATAGCTATGGGTTGTACCATCCCATGTGACTGAGTCCTAATCTAAATAAAACAAGAAAGTGGTCCTGCAAGATAACTGGGAGAATAAAGATGCTTGATGCCAAGTCTGATGACTTAAGTTCGATCCCTATGACTTACATGGTAGAAAGAAAGAACCAATGCCTACAAATTGTCTTCTTGATTTCCACACTTACATTGTTATATACATACCAACACTCATGCATACACACTCAAATAAATAATAAGATAAAAAGGAGGAAGTGAGCTGAACACCTATACTCCTCCTCTTGTTTCCTGACAGTGGCTGCAATGTGATCAGCTGTCTCACACTCCTGCCCCCATGACCTCCCCACCATGACAGACTGTACTCTAATATTGTGAGATAAAATAAGCCCTACTTTCCTTAAGTTGCTTCTGTTAGGTATTTTGATACATTTATTAGAAAAATTCAAGTCAGAGACATGGTCATAGAGGAGCAAAGTGGTCTTTTACTAGCGACCCTTAGGAATAAATCTTTTTTTCCAATTTTATTTTTATTTATTTATTTATTTATTATGTATACAATATTCTGTCTGTGTGTA
>LOEQ01004368.1:27192-42321 GCA_001685075.1 Bramus lutescens | reverse complement strand
AGAGAGAGAGAGAGACTAGCCACTTTCTCTCTCAGACAACAATGTTCAGTGCAGATCAGAGCTACTTGATCCTAAACCAAGCACTGAGTCTTGGCTTCTTTCTTGTAGTCAGAACACACCTGGTCTATAACAAAGACTTTTCTCAACCAAATGACAAAGGAGTAAACTGACTTCATTGACAGCTCAGCTTGACACTTAAAACGCACTTTAACTCTAGAACTCCGTGTTGCCCAGCACTCATGTCTAAGGTAGCAGCGTGCCCCAGTAGAGGATTAGATCCTAATTAGATGCAGGCTTTCAATATTAACCAGGACCCTGGAGCTTCCGCCTGGTTAAGCTACAGAGACTCCCAATCACGCATTTTATATTTTGGCATGCATACATAGGTGCCCAATAAATGTTACTTTTGGTGATAATAAAAACAAAAGCCAAACCTTCAAAAGCTGAGCTATCCAAAAGGCCATTGTCTACATTCTTGGCAGCCACCAGAGAGCTCGTTTTCCCAAGTCAGCAGCCGCTGAGGAGACTGGCCAAGGGCCAATTCCCAGGGTTGGCGCATTTCTGGGGCCTGGCAAGATGCCACTGAAACCCTGCTTCCTCTTTCTCTTTATGTAGTGGAAAACTTTTTTCTACTTTGACCCCTCCGAATTGTCCTCGGCTTCTCCCCCAATAAAGTAAAGGAAGGTAGTTAGATGGAAATGTTCTCCAGGTCCGTACCCCATCCATCTCCCACTGCTCCAAGTTGGCAGAGCTCAGAGCAACTGAAAACAGAAGGCTAACAAAGAGGAGCCTCACAGCCCAGTCCAGTAGTCTGATCTCGCAGGGGCCCTGGAAGAAAGACTCAGCAGGACCCGGGGCACAGCAAGCCATTGTGCATGCGCTTGGAAGAGCATGGGCACTTTTGGAAGACTTTGGAATAAAACTGCCTGTTATAAATAATCATTGGCCAGAATTCAGCTATGAGGGCAGAAACCCAAAAGTTCCAGAAAAAAAAATACAATGTTCCATATAAAAAGGTCTGGCATAGTAATTAATAGGGAACTCCCAAGCAACTGGAGTAAGAAGAAAGGAATTCTGGGCTTGGCATGAGACAACCTATAGCAAAGGACTGGAGTGGACATTTCTGGCTGAGAGCATCCTGGGTATGCCATTTTCCTTTGTAAAGACCATATATGTATATTTGAAAAAGCAAGGGGGAAAAACCTGCCTTTTCTGAATTTCCCCTTCTATATGTTGACAAAGAGAGCTGCCATCTGTGTGCACAATACAGAGGAGAGGGCATGCAAGGCTCAGTGCTGCGTGTGCCCGAAGGTACTCCCCTTGATTCTTCCCCTTGGCCACGGAAGGAAAGACAACTTTTTGCGTATACATAAGTGTATGGAGGCTCAGAGAAAGCAGGCAAGATGGCTAAGCTCATACAGGCAGGAGGCATGCGTATCTAACGCAGGTGGGTTCTCCAGCCAAGCATGTCTGTACAAGCTATGTGTTCCTTCATTTAATTATTATTGTATGTCCATACAGATGTGTGAGGATGCACTTGTGGTGTTTGCATGCATGAGTGTGCACATGAACGTGGAAGCCAGTGGAAAACCTAGGCTGTCACTCCTCAGATATCAACCTTTGTGGAGCCTGGGTTTCTTACTACCCTGGAAGTCACTAAGTAGGCTAGACTAGCTACTCACTAAGCCCCAAGGATATGCTGTCTCCATCTCCCCATTATCACTGGGATGGCAAGTATCTGTCACCAGATCTGTTTTTTTACATGGATGCTGGGGATCTGAGCTCACTCGACAAGAGCTTTAACCACACCACCATCTCCCTGGCCCAAGAATTTAGAATTCTAGTGAAGTGACCAATCTAATAGATCACCCTCCTATATGGCCAGCATCATCCACAAGTACACCAGGCATCTTCATCCAGGACCTTGCAGGAAAAAGATTGTATCACAGGTGCATAGAACCTGAGTTTTGAAGATGTCTCGTCAGGATCGAGTTCAGGCAAATAGCCCAAAGTGCCAGGCTGAAAACCCACGCATAGAAACTTACATCAAACACCATATCAAAAATGGACTGTTAGGTGTGGTAGTGCCTACTTTCACAATTGTAGCACACTCAGGAAGCAGAGGCAGCCTTTAATCCCAGCACTCAGGTAGAGGTAGGTGAATATCTCTCCATTCAAGACCAACCTGGTCTTCACAGTGAGTTCTAGAACAGTCAGGTTTGAATAAGAAGACCCTGTCTCAAAAACCAGACAAACAAATAAACAAACAGAAGGCTATGGGGTTAGGCAGATGGCTCAGTAGGCAAAGTGCTAACCTGGCAATCTCTGGGTAAGAGTAAAAGACCCTGCACCAAAAATAAGCTGCTGTCTCTAAGGAAGACCAACACTCTATCTTTGTTTCCACTGCTAACTGAGCATGCTTACACACACACACACACACACACAAAACACACACACATCACACACACACACACATACACCTACACACATATACACATCTATCTATGCTTGGTTTTCTTATTAGCACAAGTTCACTCCCTTAGCCCTCCTGAACGAACCCACCTTCCACACTTCCCATCCTTGCACTGGTCCCGGAGTGGCACCAGGACGCCTGTCCCTCTGACTTCAAATGAACTCAGCCAATGGCAGTCACTGTAAGGGACTAGAGCTCACAGAAGAGGGAAGATGACATTCTGATCTGCTGCTGTTAGGGACACCATTGACCATGGTCCCTCCACCTAAGGTGATGCTTACTGCCAGCTGGCTGACTCCTCAAGCCTTGGGCTACTAGGGAAGGACAGCTATTGCCCAAAGACAGCAATGGCTCCTCCTTGGTGCAGGATCTTGTGGATACTGATGTGTCTCCCACCATTCCTGCCTGCCACCTCCTTTTTTCCCCTCCTGTGGCCTGACCTGAGGATCCCATCTGTCTTCCTCTCAACTGACAAAAACAACAGAGCTGGCCCCAAGAGTGTGGAGATTTCTTCAGATCCTTCTACCAGGATGAGAAATATCTCACTCAAGTATCTCCTTCCCTCCTTCATTCCCTCTGTCCCTCCTTCTTTCCCCTTTTCTTTCATTTATCTTCCTCCTTATCCTCCCTCCCTCTCTTCTCCTTTCTTCTGTCTCCCTCCCTCCCTTCCCTCTCTTTCTCCTCCTTCTCTTTCTCTCCTTTCTGCCATATCTTTCTCCCTCCCTTTTTTCTCTATCTCTGATTCCCTCCCTCCTTATCAACTTCACCAAGCATGCCACCCTCTATGACCTAGAAGATCCTGTCCCCTGCCCTGTTCACATCACCTCCTCCCATGCTCGCAGGGCCAGCTGGGATGCCACATGAACAACAACAACAACAAAAAAGCAATGACAGCAGCAGCTTCATCCCTGGGCACCTCACTGATGCCTGCAAGAACTGTGTCTCCAAACAGTCGCCACTCATACTGGGTGACTGCCAGGCCTCTAAGCTCTTCTACCTCCAAAGATGGCAGGCCTCCAACAAGAGTTTCCCATATAAAAAATCCAACAGCCCCCAAGCTCCTCACAGCGCCAGCTCTGACAGATGGATCCCAGAATTCAGCAGACTAAATGATTTTATTTCCCTCAACACAGCCGTGTGCATAAGGCAGTCTGTGAATGAACTGTATTAGGAAATCAAGAAGGTTGAAGGCAGCCACTTTAAAACAAGGACTGAAGAGGTGCTGAAAGACAGGAGGGGGAGAACCACTGAGGCACCTTCAGAAATGGACAATTATGATCCATTAAGCCCCATTAAGGGATGGAAATTTATGAGGAGGAAACATCTGGAATGGCCTAGAATGTAAAGGAACCAGGAGAAACCTCCGTGGGGGCTTATAGAAGGGATCCCAGACCAAAGAGAACTGTGAAACTGGTCCACGGGAAGGAGACTCGGTATGCGCATCTGATGTTAAGTGGAGTGTTTGAATATGATGCCCCCGGATTGGCTCTCAAAATAAAAACTGAAATTGGGTTGGAGATGAAGGCTGTGGAAAAGAGTGGCAGAAAGATCATAGATACTGGCTAAGCTGGGCCAACTCAGTACAACCTGTGACCCCTGT
Source organism: Bramus lutescens (assembly GCA_001685075.1). Classification (NCBI taxonomy): domain Eukaryota; kingdom Metazoa; phylum Chordata; class Mammalia; order Rodentia; family Cricetidae; genus Bramus; species Bramus lutescens. The sequence continues at coordinate 38,248 of LOEQ01004368.1, read as the reverse complement.
AGGTGTTTAATAAATGTTAACTGATAATAAACAGCAGCATAGGACAGGCAATTAGTATACAACAGCTGAGATTCTGATGGTGATACTGACACACGAACAGTTGGAACGATTTACACAGATAAAGCAATGGGAGCGAAGAAGCCCAATCATTTAGCTGTGTGATGCACCTGCCTTGCACCAAGAGATGGGAGAGGAAAATGTGAAGGAGAGAATGAATCGTGGTGGCCAGAGGGGACAGCAGGAAAGTAACACAGGGTCACAGCAGAGCTTACCTATGGTCTAGAAACTACAAACCTAGTATAAACCTAGCACACCGAGGCAGATTTTAGAGGCTCTGTGGCTTTCTCAGTAAACTCTTGCTACAAGGAATGCAGGGACACCACAGGTTAAATTCAGGCTGGTATTGTAAAGAGAAAAACAAAAAGTCCTTCTCTTTTTATCAATAAAAGCAGAAGGGTAATTGCCTTTGCAATCCTGAGAAAGAAAGAGAGCTAGCCAGTGGGGGTTGGGGGGATGATGGGGTGTACAGGACTTACAGAAGCCATATGTCAACCTCAAGTGTCATTCTTCAGGGTATGTCAACCTCACTCTTGAGACAGGGTCTCTCACTGGCCTGGAACTCACTGGTTAGGATATGCTAGCCGGTCAGTAAGCCCCAGGAATCCACCTGTCTCTACCTCCCAAGGGCTTAGGTTACAAATCCATGCCACTGTGCCTGGCTCTCTTATTGGCTTCTGCTTGTGTGGTAAGCACTTCGCCCATGATGTCATCTTCCAAGCTCCACAAATGCTGTTGTTTGTCCTGCTGAGTGCATGCTGCTAGCGCTCGGATCCCTGAATATACTAGATTGTTAAGAGTTTCACACACTAGCAGAAACCCTGCTTTGCATTTCTGGGCCTTCATGCAGCAGAGCTTTGCCCACCAGGTGCTCACTTCCTGTGCCCATGGGTGAAGAAAGGGCACATAGGAAGGGTGTCTCACCACTGGCAGATATGACATCAGAAAACAATCCTATGGGATGAGCACCCTGAAAGTTGAGAATGTAGGAGGAACACCCCGAAAACAGGCATGCCGGAAGGATGCCCCAGAGCCTGGTGGGTTTGAGGGGTTTGAGGATCTACCTGAAAGAGATTGATCAACATGCTACTGTTGTTATGGACAAAGCACTGGAGAGCCTGCCATGAAAATAGTACGAGGCTGCCATAGGAAAATGCAGGAAACTCAGTTGCCATGGAAACTCAGAGGCTCTGATAATGCCGGTTATTGAAAGATGGTGAGACACCAGGAAGATGACAAGCAAATCTTAGTACCATAAGGAAACAGGGTATGCCAAGCAAACATCTCCACCCATTTGTCCTCATTCCTGCCAAAGAAGCAAGATAATTCCCTGCCTCATCAATAACAGCATCTGCAAACGCTTTCAAAACATGTCTAGTTTCTATTTTGATTTACTGATCTCAGAGACTCCAAGGATGCAAAGAACTACAACATGAGAGACTGACAGGTAGCACTCACTGCCCTAGCTAAACACAGTTGATGATGGAGGTTGGGGACTACAGAGAATCTATCCCATGTCTCCAGAAAGGAAGTGGTCCATGAGCAGATGCTCTGGGAAGCACTCAGTGCAGTTAAACTGCCATACCTTCCTCAGGTCACAGATGCCCTTGAGAAGTTTATGATTCCATATGGATAAAAATGTATAAATACACATTCATATGAAGGATTTCATTCAATTCAAAGACTTGGGAGTTACTGGCAGCCAGGTGAACCTGCTTGATGAACTCCAAGCCAGCAAGAGAATTTGTCTCAAAAACAAACTGAAATGATGCTACTACTGTCCACTGGCCTCTACATACATGCACACACACACACACACACACTTCACATGACACAATGCACCTGTACACAGGAACATGTATATACACAAATAAACATGCATGCGCACACACACATCCAGAACATACACAGCAGCATCATATTGCATGAGTAGTATGTTATCTTCTCGCTCCAATCATTGCAAAAAGCAACAGCATCTCTCCGTACCTGGATTCCATGCTAATATCTGGAGATCACGGACAGAAAGCTACCCACAGGCAAGTACAAACTCATGTTCATCACACTAAGCATAGTCCATGTGTCAGGCTTTAGGAGCACAAATATGGATAGGACATGGCCCATGTCCTCTTAAAAGTTATATTTTAACTCCATCAGGGGTGATCTGCTCCCAGGTGTAGGGACAGCTGGTCATGTCTGGAGGCTGACTGGATAGCCAGAGCCAGAAGAGATGTTACTAGCACCTGCTGAGTAAAAGGCTGGTGTTCTGCTAAACATCCCACAATGCACAGGACACCCCTACCAAAAAGAATTGTTGGGTCTACAGTGTTAATACTATCAAATGGTGCATGTGGCAATAAGTTAAATAAAGTGACTAAAATCCCATCAGGAAGGACATTTTGATAATCTTCTTCATTATCTGGGCCCACATATAAGCTGGTAGAATATCTTCCTAGCCTGCATAAAACCCTGGATTCCGTACCTAGAACTGTATATTAGCCAGGCACACACCTTCTTCCCAGAACTTGAGAGACAGAAGCAGAATCAGAAACATCTGGTCATTCTGGACTACACAGTGCCTGGTCTAGTTTCATTCAGCTGCTGTGATGAAACATTCTAACTCAAGGCAATTTAGGGGGAGAGAGGATTTATGTCAACTTATAATTTACAGTCTATCATTGAAGGAACTCAGAGCAGGAACTCAAGCAAGAACTTACAGCAGAAACCCTGGAGGAACACTATTTACTGGCTAGATCGCTCAGGCTTACGCTCAGCTAGCTTTCTTACAAAGCCTAGGATCACTTGCCCAGGGAATGGTACCACCCACAGTGGGCTGGGCCCTCTGACAACCATTAATAACCAAGAGCAAACCCCCACAAACATGCCCATGAGTCCACCTGAGCTGGGCAATCCTTCAAATGAGACTCCCTTCTCAAGTGACTCTTGGCTGTGTCAAGATGACAGTTAAAGCTAATTAGACAGCAAGTTTGAGGCAAACCTGGCCTGAATGTGACCCTGTCTTGAAAAAAAAAATGGATGGGGACATTTTCACAGGAGCCATTTAAGATGTGGTTATTGTTTTAGTTTACCAAGGGGAACAAAGGAAGTCTCTTCCATAGAAAGCCTAAAAGATAAAGGAAAACCCTCCTGGGAGTCACCAACTGCTAGCCTAGCAGTGAGCTAAACAATAGCGTTCCCTCTGGAAGTGGGAAATCCTGCTGATTGTCCCCATCAGTCAGCAATCTAGCCAAAAATCTGCTTAGTTCTCCAGTATCAGTGTAGAGCCCTGCTGCACCCTGCCAGGAAGAACAGCTACCTACCAGCTGGGTGTGCTCCACCTCTCCCCAGCTACTCCCCTCGGAGCAATAATTCCTCAAGTAAATGCTTTCTAAAATGGGGGTTGGTTCAAAGATCTGGTTAATCTGAGTAAGAAAATCACAAGATCAGAAAGCAGACCTAAGCCCATGTTTCAGTACTCATATTGCTTATTCCGTATGACTCTCTCCCTCTCTCCCTCCCTCCCAACACCCCTCCTTGAAGGATTGTTTTTTCTGGAACTGGTCTCCCTTATCACTGGGTATGGGTATGGCAGGCTGTTGTAGTACCCATGAAAGTTTCTGGTTCTGTCAGAACAACTGGAGGTCTCTGGGGCAGGGAAGCAGCACAGAGAGGCTCCATGTGGCTGTCATAGAAGAGGTTTCCACTTGGGAGCTTTAAAGAATGCAAAGCCAGACCCAACCCGAAATTTTAGCCCTGTCACTCACCAGTCCCATGGCCTGGATGACACTGAGGCACGGACCAAGCTGCAGATTTCGTATTTGTAAACTAGGGACAGCCAGAATTCTTCCCTTAAAGAGCTGTTGTATTAGCCAACTATTTCCATATAGAGCATTGACTAGACAGTCTGGCATGTATTAAACTTCAATAAACTTCTGCTACTATTACTAAGGGAGGGAAACCATTGTAGTCTAACCTCAATGTGTGATTTGCCAACTAAACACGCAGAGCTGCCAGCTAGTGTTGTTCCCACCAGCCTTCCACTCCAGGCTTTCCTCCCCACTTGGAAACCTACATTTTTTCATTTCCCTTCCATTTAAATACCACTTTATCCTTATAAAGGGTCATTTAGGAAGTAAAATCACCAACATCAAAGACTGAAGATTATAACTGTAGACATGTGTGAGATCTCTCCCAACTTCCCTCTCCCCACCTTTTCTTCCTCCCACACACACCTGATATACACACACACACGTGTACACACACCACATACACTTCAAATCCCTCTGTGCCTATCCTCCAAGTTGTCACTAAAAGATACGAACTGTTTTTCCTTCTTTGTTTTTCTTCATCTGAACTACATGTTCCTTCATTCTATGGTTTCTCCAGCCTAAAAATAAAATGTTTAAGAGCCACTATAAGAGTGCTATAATTTCTAACTCAATACTTCCTGATTTGACTAAGTAAAATAAAAAGGTACTAAAGTTAATAGCACCTTATTCTTAGAGTACAAGAGGAGAAAATTTCTTCTGCAAAGTTTAAATGAGAGAATCACCACTGGGTCTCCTAGCTCACGTTGGTCATAATGGTTATTGCGTTAGAGTCTCGAGCTGTGAAGACTCCATGCTTCCTTTTCATCCACCTAATTTCCCCAAAGGACTTCTCTTCCTGGGCTAATATTTAGTGAAAAATAAAGAATAGAAATGAGAGATGGAGACCTGGGCTCTTGGCCTGATCTTATTCTTCTGGTTAGCTTTAGGAAAAGCAGGTAACTTCTCTGGATCTTAACTATTTCTTATATTAGGCAAGGGACTACAGAACAAACACATCCCTAGTTTACCAATCCAGGATACCAAAGAGAAAACTGGGTGATGGTTCATTTGGTAAAGCATTTGACTTGTAAGCATGAGGACCTGAGTTCCATTGCCAGAATGAATGTAGGAAGAAAAAATAAAACAAAACTTGCCAGGCTCACTAGAACAAGCTTACAATCTCCGTGCTGGGGTGGCAAAGATAGGCAGATTTTTGGGACTTACTGACCAGTGTAACCAACTTCATAAATTCCAGGCCAGTGATAAGCCAGTCTCAAAGAACAGAGGGGAGCCAGCAAGATAGCAGATTTGATAAAGCACTCAGTGCACAAGCAGGAGGAGCTGGGTTCGTGCCCCAGAACCCATGTAACAAGCTGTCATTGGTGGTATATGCTTGTGATCCCAGAGCAGGGGAGGCAGAGACAGGTGAATCCCTGCAGCTTGCTGGCCCACTAGTCTCCTCTTTAAAAAAAAAAAAATCAGGTCAATGTGAGGCCCTGTCTCAGAAACAGGGTGGTGCCAATAGGATGGCTCAGTGGGTAAAGGGATCAAGGCTGCCACCAAGCCTGAGGACCTGAGTTTAATCCTCAATACCCTCATCATAGGAGAGAACTGACCCCGGAGAGTTGTCCCCTGCTTCCACATACATGCCTTGCCATATAAACATGTGCATGCACACAAAATAAATAACTACACATATCCTTCTTTTTACCAGCAGCATCCATGGAATTCCAATCTTCTGGCTCACATTCTGACTTGGTCAAAGGTCTTTTATTAAGGACTGGTGCTATCGAGTATTGAAAGACAATATCTTAGCATGATTGCCTTTACAGGATATTTGCATATTAGTTGAGACTAGAAGCAAAAATAGGTGGCTCTGGAGACCAACCAACCAGGATGCTATTTCTGGATTAAAAGAATCCTTTTGAACTGTTCTCATCATACCATATGGCTGTTGCTGTCTCTGTCTCTTCCTACGCCAAGACAGATCAGACTGGCGTGACAATGTTCATGAAGACTTTCTCCTACAAAAGAGGCTGAGAAAATACCCCTGTATGTCAGCTTTCCCAGAAATTGTAAAGGGATTGGACACATGAGAACACAAATCTCATTTACCCATTTCTATGCAGATAACACAGGATCTGGTGTGTGAGGTGTGGCAGCATCCATAGAAAAGAACACTTAAAGCATTACCAGCGTCCATAGCCTTTACGATCATGCTGGTCAACACTAAGCCTACAGCTGGCACCAGGTTTGGGATCACATGGAAGAACTTGACATGGGATGCTTCTCAGCGTCCAGAACCTCACTCATGAAAAGCTTTAAAGGGAAGTGGCCATGACCACAAGGAAAATAACAAACTCCGCAGATTTAAAAAAACTGGACTCCGGACTCAGATTAGAATTGAAGAGGCATAACTGATAAACGCATTCATCAGTTGTGTGGGATGGGAGAGGTGGCCATGGATACGGAGGTGTGTGTGCATGTGTATATGTGTAAGAGTAGTCCAGCAGGCAATCTGAGCATTCCTCAGGCACCCCTATCCACCACGGTTAGTTTTTGAGACAGAATCACTCACAAGCCTGGACCTGACCAAATCAGCTAGGCCAGCTGTCCAAACAGTCTTGGAGGTCACCTGCCTCCACTTCCCAGCACTGCCATCACAGCTGGCTTTTTCACATGGGTGCTTCGAAGAGCATGCAGGTGCTCATGCTCCTTAACCCCCAACGACGCTTTATCAGCCATGTTCCACATAGCAGTCTCTAGAGCAGTTGCTGTGAGAACAGCACAGCCCTGTTACTCACACAAAAGAGGGGGCCAAGTGCAATCTATAGTTGCCTAATGAACGAACAGGGCTAAGGGAGGGCCTGCATCTGATTTCCTGCTCTGGTCACATGTATCATGGAACAGAAGAGGTAACTTTCATGTGTCGATCCAGAGCCTGTGGAAAAGAAGTCCAGCTTCTAAGCACAGAGACACCCTGTTTCCCTGTGCTAACCAGATCCTCACACACCAAGGGAAACCCAACCAGGCTGTGAAGAATGATGTCCACTGGGCCAGCAAGAGGCTGCGGTTGGTAAATTTGCTTGCCGAGCAAGCCTGACAACCTGAGTTTGGTCTCCGGCACTCACATAACAAACTGGATATGTTGCGTTCAGCTGAGATTCCAGGGCTGCTATAGCGAGATGGGAGGTGGAGACCGGGGAACCAGTGGGAAGTTCCAGAACCAGCTAGCCTGGAATACACAGCATGCAGCCGAGACGAGAGAGACTTTGCCCCAGTTAGGTGGAAGGCAAACTGGACTCCTGGAAGCAGTTCTACGATCTCCACATGAATTCGCCACACTCACACACACATGCACAGCGTATGCACACATGCTAAATCCAGGTTTTGAAAACAATAATGTCCACCAGAGTGAGAACTCTCAGAAAGAAATGTTACATAGAATGGAATAAAGCACTCGGCCACTTTCTTGGCTCTTCAACACTTAAGAGCTGTATGGAATTTTTTTCAGCTTCATAGTTTACTGCTTGCTGGAGCAACTACACATAGGCCTAGCATTTGGACCTAAGGCACAGGCACATTTTTGTATAGGCTAATGTCTATTTAAGCCAGAATTAATGCAATTATATGTAATGTTGACAGATTATGACATTTACCTATTAAGACACTACTCAAATATTCCAATAATTTGCTGGCTTTTGAGTTTGTAAAACATGAATGAGCCCAAATCTCAAGGGGTCTTGCCAATGGGGTAAATGGAATCAGGGTTTTAGGAGCTGGGCATTCAGGAAATAACAGTCAAAGAATAACGTATTTGAAGCCAAAACACATACAGTGGTCAGTGAATATTAGCACTTACCACAAGACTGCTGTCCAGAGAGAGTCTTTTCCCAAAGTCCCTTTTATACAGCTGTCTCTTCCCCTCCATGGGTGAGTGATGGATTTTCCTTTGCAATTTATCAGAATCCCCCGTCTGTCTCCACGGCCACTGCAAAAAGTGAACATGGGTTTTGTGATCAAGCACAGTGTTTAAACTTTTCATTTTGCAATGTTCCTACCAGAAACCAGGGCCAAAAAAGTACCCAGACCCAAACAGTAAGTCTAACACTTGTGAGGCCTCTCAGCTCACAAGACTTCTCTCAGGGGCACACACTTGAGCCATCTTTGTGGAGGTGCGTGTATTTTTTATAGCTTGTGCTTGCAGGGCTGGAGGACGGGCTGGCACATTAAATCAGCAGACTGTGGCCAAAAGCAAACGGTCTGCATCATGCCACACTTGCTCCATACCTGTTCTCTTTCCATCTGCCAGAACAATTCCCTTTCTGTGCACACAGGTGCTGTCTTCAAAGCCCATGAGCTCAAACCCAGAAAACCACACTCCAGAACCAAGAACTGCTGAGCTGTAGATCCAGCAAGGAGAACCCCAAACTTGCACATTATTGTCAATACTTAATTGTCAAAATGTCATGTAAGCTCGGAGCTAGAGGGATGACTAGAGCTTTGACTTGTCTCGTAGTTTTGGGTTGGAAAATCAGTTCCCAACACCTATATCTGGCAACTCACAACCACACGGAACTGTGGCTCCATGGGATCCGATGTGCTCCTCTGGCCTCCCTGGGCAATTGTACTCACATGCAAATACCCCCATGCAGATATATCATTTTGAAATGAGAATAAATCACTTGAAATGTCATTTCAAGTTTTTGAGCATTGGAAGATCCATTGGTTTTGAGGAAGCCAGGATCAGTAAACTCTGGATAATGTCATCATGGACAGCACCTATTTATAGAACACTATTTTTAGCATACAGCTCATCAAGGATTACATCAATGCTGCTTGTTCTCAAATGAGCAAGAATTTTGCTTAAGAAAAGTCCACCACATGTACTAGGTTCCAAGTTTCATCAATTGTAAAAGAACAAAAAATAAAAAATAAAAGGGAATGTGCCTTAGTGACTTCACCATGCTACAGTGTCCCCACACCCATGAATATCCAGGCAGCACAAGGTAGAGTCTGTGCGTTAACTTTTAAAAAGGAAATGAGAGGTTTTGAGAAAATGGAGGATGGACCTAAGAGAGATAAGGTTAGAAATGGGAGGCAAATACAATCAAAATGTATTGTATATACACGTGAAACTCTCAAAGTAATTAATGTGTATATTTTAAAAAAGAAATAGATTTGACTCTATTTCCTTACTCCTTGGCCACACGGCCATGGACAAGTCATTCAACCTCTCTGCATGTCTTTTTTCTCTCAACTGTTATAGTCATTTAACTCTATCACTGGAACAATGTGGGAACTGTTGAATAGTAGATTATAACGTACAGTGAATTATAAATATCCACAGGTAATCTTAACAACTACTGAATAAAATTCACTATGCCTTTGGTGGTTCAAAGAACAGTTGAAAATACAGAAATTTCCTATTATCCTACAAAACAAGATAGCCAAGTAGGCCAGATACAGAATGTTGTGACAAAAAGCTATGCAAATTAGTTTTTTGTTTATTCTTTGACAGTTTCACACACACACATAATAAATTGGGGTTATTTTCTCCCCTCTTCCCTTGTCTCATCCCCCTCTCTCTCCCACTGAATCTTTTCTTCCAAACACATCCCTTTCCTACTCTCTTGTCCATTTGTGTGTATGTGTATACACGCATGTGCATCTCACTGAGTTGCTTTCATGATTTAGTGTAGTTATCTACTAGAGCATGGGCAACTTACCACTGACTATAGCACTGAAGAAAACATCGCCCCCTATGCCAGCAACAAATAACCGCCTATAGCTAGCTCCTCAGGATGGGAGCTCCTCCTATCCTTGGTAAAACACTGAAGGCTCAGGCATAAAATTGAAAAGCTTATGTGTCCCCACTCTCAATTGTTAGAAGTCTAGCCCTTATCTGTACTTGACCTTATAGTCACATGCGACCTCTTGTTTCTGGTTTCCCCCATCACAAAGATTAACCTAGATGGGTTCTACAGAGTCTACCCAAAGCTCATCCACTCTGGTAAGTGAATGGGTTCAGTTCTGGATTCTTCCTCCATCATGGTATCATTCCCTAGGCAGGTAGTCCTGAACGCTTTAAGACTGGAGAAATAAAGCTGTGTACAAGTGAGCATGCATGCATTCATTTCTCCTCTTTACTAAGGATGTCATATAACCAGTTATCTCAAACCACAGCCATGGTGACTTCCCCAAAGTGATGGACTGTACCCTGGAAGGGTGAGCTTAAACAAACTCTATCTACCACAAGTTGCTTATTGTCAAGTTATTTTTCTCCCCAGCAATACCAGTGAAAGTAAAACAGCCTACATCTTGCCAACAGGTCTTTAGAGCCCCCCAAAACTCTAAATGAATTCTGACAAGTCTGCTTTTATCTTAACTCTCATACCATCCTGCCTGATCCCCCTGCCCCCAGTTCAGGTGCTGGACCTGTCTTACTTTCAGCAGAAGATCTTCACAACAAGTACTTTAGGTGAGGATTCTCTTTCTCTACCAATTTTCATAGAACATTCATCACCCTTAATACCCAAGATAGTCTCTTATACATAACAAATTCTAAAGGTATATGTGTGTTTTCAAATGAAGATGTTAGATACTAGTTCTATGGCCATAGGGGAAAGTGTTTGTCAACTGATGCTGCTTTGGGACCTGCCCTTCAGACTTCTACCTCACCATGTAGCAGCCCACACTTTGCCTCCTTGACTGTAGTCATGGGGGCTAAGACCAGCCTGGATAAGAGTAGCTATGACACAGAGAGACTGCTGGAGATGCCAACTTTCCCTCTATCAAATGGATTCTTTCTTCATTTTTAATCCTCCCCAACACAATAAGCCATCAGTTCACAGACAGCATGTATATTCTGAGTGATTGCTACACAGAATACCCAAGCCCCAGATGTTGAAAGCCATGTATAAGAAGGACTAGCCGTGGGGACACAGCTCTTCTGGTAAAGTGCTGGACATGAAGACCTGAGTTGGATTCCTCAGAGCCCACATTAAAACTAAGAGCAATACCGTGCCTGAAATTCTAGTGCTAGGGATGCAGAGACAGAGGGATGTCTGGGGTTCACTGGCCTTCCAGTCTTTTCTGGATCTGCGAGTTCCAGATTCACTGTGAGTCTCTGTCTCCAAAAATAAGGTGGGAAGTGATAGAGGAAGACACTGGGCATCGTAACTATGGCCTCT